>APFE030171659.1:32659-63049 GCA_000404065.3 Pinus taeda
CTTGTCATATCCAAGACCGGTTCTGTGCTTGTTGTGGACAAGCTGTTCCCAAGGTCTGATGATGGGCTTGGGAAGTGCAGACTGAGTTTCTGCATCTGCATGTACAACTGTTGCTTTATCTGAATGAACTGTAACATTATTGTCTTGCTATTTATGGGAGTCTATTTCAATCTTCTAAACAGAAACAGGTTCAGAATGATGACTCCACATGTGTAATTCTTCCTGCTGTAGCTTTGTCTCAAGCTGCAAAAACTCTATCTTTTCTTGTGCATTTTGTATACATTTTTGAATGTCAGCAATAATGTCTTTATTGATTATGATTGTGTTGTTAGTAGTGGATACGATTAGATTTCTCAATAACTCTAATATTCTTTCAAGCTTAGCCATTTTTCTTAGCAGTGGGCAAATAAAGAATGTGAGCAATTACGCAATATCTTCTTCTACAAACAATATCAAGCCTTAATGGTAGGCTTTGGAGCAACCGCTAAGACCAACTTTCAACATATACCACTTAAAAAATTTGGCTAAAAATAGTGAGCTTAAACTGTTGGAGAGAAACTCAAAAGGTAGATTCCCAATGCAAAATGGTATATGTAAAGACATAAATAAATACTACCTCAACCTGTTTAAAAAATTGAATTCATGTCCTATTCATGAGAACCTCAACTGGAGCTAATCCTTCCTCGCCCACAAGGCGCCACTGGTATTTTCAGTGCCTTGTTTTTAATTTCTATCAATCTACAACACTGTTACTTATATAACATAACAATTGGCATAGGGCGCACATTTATCACACCCAGAAACAAAACTTGATATAATACCCTGAAAAACATGCTCTCATCTGATCTGAACAATGATAAATCTTTCAGTGTTATCTTCGGAATCTAGAGATGGAATCCGTAGCAGAAGGAAAGCAATTAGATTATCAAAACCCCTGCTATTATTCAGACGTAGCCCTTACTTGAACTAGTTCCTTCAGAATTGATTGTTTGGCTAAATTCGGCAACACAATTAAACCTAGATATTTATGAAAATAATCTGATGCAAAGATCTTTAGAACATCCACATTCAACAACAAATTTCCTCCAAAAGCGTGAAACAGCAGCAAAATGAGCAATATCAGCAAGTGCCTCTAAATATTGAAGCATGTTTCTTTTTGGTAGCCTGGATTCTTATTTTTTGAGATAAAAGAGGCAATGGAATACACAAAGTCAAATATTCAAAAGCAGAAGAATACTGATCATAGACATTCAATTAGTAAAATGATGGATCTACCACTTCTATGCATGTTAAGAATACAGGTCCACTGCTCATGAGCCCCTGTTCAGTCGAGCTTGTAAGCTACGGAACTGTATACTGACCTCAGCAGCCAAACTGATTCAATATAAATAAATTCTTCCATTCATCATCTCATCATTATCAAATATCAGCATCCAAACCTCCTCTACTTCCTCAGCTCAGACGAGAAATGTCGATAATTATGGTTATAGCTGCAATCCGTAGCCAGAGATTCATGACTCAGCTCATAAAATTCCCAAATCTGGCGACAAGCCGCTCAGTGTCTTCTACCGCCGCTAAAGAAGAAGAACGAGACGCGACGGAGCAACTCTGGCACTATTTTCCTGTGACAAAGGGGCAGACTTTATTTTCCAAAGCAACAGACCACGGATTCGACCAGGGAGCTAGAGCATAAAACATCAACTTTTGGAATTGTTTATTACACTTGGCGTGGTCACATTTATCTTCTCTCAATCTCGTATGCTTTGATTTGCTCTGTAATTGTTTTACAGCTCATTTTCCTTCTGTGGTCGAGGTTCGAATCCCGGGAACTGTACATTTGCTTTATACTTCCACAAATATTAAGAGTTTTTATCTGGATCTATAAAATTTCTGTGAGATATTTATTTATTCTGATTTTCAAATGGCTACCTTCGTTGTTGTTGCATCAGCCAAGCCCATGGCTGTCATCGATAACTCCCAGTTGAATCTATCTCAGAAGAAGTATGATGGTCTTCAGATTGGCCATGCGTTCGCCAAGAGGAAAGACAAATCCTCTTTGAAAGTCAAGGCTGTGAGCAGAATTAACATGGAGATGGTCCAGACACCGCGTTTCTCAAGAAACCAAAACAGGTAGTAAAGAGTAAATTTCTGGGCGATGATTTAGTGAACAGACTGGCCTGGCGACCTAAGAAAAAACGCATTCAACAGATGGAATCCGATTGGGTAGACTCCAAATTCCATGGAAAATACAGTCCAAATTTCGTCAAACTTATGATGGCTGCAGACCATTTGGGTTGTAATTCCCTGAACGAAGTTTTGGCAGAGTGGATAGTTGAGAAAATGGTAGACATTTCTCCCAAAGAAATCAACGCCTTCTTCGGAATTGAGTGCAATCTTCCAGAAGAGTTATTGCTGAAGCACAGAAAGGATTATTATTCGGCTTACAAGAAAGTTGAAAATTCTTTGAAGCAGAGGCGGAAGAGAGCTCAAGAAACCACAGCACTTGAATTGTGATAAAGCCACAACATCTGAATTGTGATAATTTAATATGAGCTCCTTAGATTTTTCCTCTTCCTGGAATTCAAGGGCAGTGCAGCACTGGAAGGACAGGGGCGTTATGTCAGGACAGAGGCAGTGCAGCGCTGGAAGGACAAAGGTGGTGGTCAAAACAGCTTGGACAGTGCTGGTCAGGGAATAATGCACAGAGAATAATGGACAGCACTTCTTTCAGGAACGTTCATGGGCAGTGAGGCAGAGAAATGTTCAAGTGAATATGGCAGAAATAAACTGCACAGAGAGGCCATAAACAAATGGCTCAAATTAATTATGCAGGGAAGGAATACGCCTGCTCTGATACCATGTTAAACATCCCAAGGTCCCTTGGACTGCTTTGTCTCTTTAGCTTCCACACTAACCCATTTAGGATTAGGTGTCCAACAAATATAAATAAGAAAACTTACATTGTTTTGTGCAATGTCGTTTACGATTTGTTTACATATCTTTGTAGAATCTTCCTCTGTATCATACATGGACAATGTAAAATGATATCTAATATTCTCATGTGACTTGAGCGGTTTTGTAAGTACATAAACAAATTTTGTATTCAACACCAAACATATGGTGAGTACTTTTCCCACCACCTCATAACTTCAACCATCGTAAATCATGGAAACATATAGATATATCTGTAGATCTTCCTCGCCTTCTATATCTTTCACATACCATGCAAATTTTGTACACTTAACTTCTTGTGATTTCATCGAATATGAAATCATCTTCTTTTCCTTTAAGGAGCCAGTTGCTAGATTTTTACCAACTCGCTCAGGTCAGTTTTGTTCAACAGTATTCTTTGAGGGTCCACCTACAACTTTAGATGATGTAGTTGTTGTATTTGGTCCAGAAAGATTCACAGAAACCTTCCTTGATGCCATTTTCCTACAAAATAATATATTATATATATATATATATATATATATATATATATATATAATATATAATATTATATATATATATATATATATATATATATATAATATTATATATATATATATTAGAAGAAAAACCCTTTATTAAGACAATAAAAAAAACATTTAAATTTTAACTTTTAATTTTAAAATTTACAAAAAAAAGAAACTTTTTACATTTAAATTTTAACTTTAATAATTATAGGTTGTGTGCCTCGATGAGGACGCCTCCCATGGGCACCCACGGCCCCAGGGTAGCGGGCCTAGGCCTAGGAGGACGAGATTCCCCCACCCAAGCACACGGCCTAGGGGCCCTGGCCACCTAAGGACCCTGGGCGCGTGCCTAGGCGGGGTTGCCTCCCCAGGCCGCATGTGAGAGTGTGGGCATGTTAGACGCCCCCGCCCAAGCATGCAGCCGAGGAGCCGCACCCAAGGCTCTTGGGTCATGTGCCTGGGTGGGGCCACCTCCCTGGGTCGCATGCAAGGGCGCAGGCAGGTGGAGCAACCCTGCCCAGGCATGCGGCCCAAGGGCCCTAGGCGCTTAGGTCCCTTGGACCATGTGCCTGGGCGTAGGAAGGTGAAGCACCCCCACCAAGGCACATGACCCAAGACTGATTCTGATAATCATCCCAAGGAACCCATGAATCTTGGGTTGCTTGCCTAGGCACAACAACCCGCTAGCAGGCAAGGGGTCATTGTGCTACGGGCACCCTACGGTCGAGCATGACTGGGGGGTGGGCGAGGCACAGGGTGCCTAGGCCCATGGCCTATGGGCGTTGGACACCTAGGGCCCATGGGCCGTGGGCCTATGTAAGGGAAAGTGAGCCTGGCTCAGGTGAGATTTTTTTTTAATATTTTATTTTGAAAAAAAAAATCTATTTTTTTAAATAAATGTAAAAAAATAAAAAATATGTTGGAATAGGTTTTTTCTTTTTTATCCTAGAGGAACATAGCAGCCCACCCAACACATAACTACTAGTAAACTTATGGGGGTTTACGACCTGTCCTTAGTGGGATTTGAACTTAGCTCTCCCTTGTTTCAACAATTTCCTAAATTTCAAACTAATGAATTGAGTTGCACCCCAAGAAAAAGAAAAAGAAAATAACTAAAAAAGATTTGTCAACATAAAACAACCTATATTCCCCAAATTCCATGTTGAGTGGTCAAAATAGAAGGTAAACTAACCTTTGAAATGTGAAAATTTGTCGTTGAATGTCTTGTCGATGAAAATGTAGCTCCTCTGCAACATCACTCCAAGATTTTTAACGAAACCTCCAAAAGACTTAATGCGATGTGAGGAATAGTGACAACAAAAGTTATTATATAGTGGAGATTATGGAACTGCTTTATCGATTCTTGAATGTGGGATTAAAAATAAAATTAGAAAAAATTAACATATAATTAATATTATGATGATACACTAAATTTTGTTAAATGTGGGATAAAAAATATTATAAAAATAACTTAATTATCTGATAAATGTTTAATAATATAAGTAAAAGATTTATTTTAATTTTGGAGGAATGTATTAAAGGAAAAATTGTGTGAAAATTTTGAATCGAAAGTAGGGTCAAAATTTTCAAGAAAACATTTTATTAGAATATTTTCAAATAAATTCTAGAAAGAAGTTTAGAGGGAAATATTTCAAATGAAACTTTTGGATGGAAATTTTTTGGCGAAATTTTTTTTGGGGAAACTTTGGAGGGAAATTTTCATTCTTTAAGCTATAAATTTTCATTGGGAGAGAGTATGTTTGTATCATTCAACATCTTCTGTTTGAAAGTCATGGATTCTTATGATAGTGAAGTTTCTCTTTATGGAGCATCAACATCTTCGCCGTGTAACAACTCTATTCATATTGATCAATATACTAGGAATTATTTCACTATGAATAGAGAGTCAAATTTTCCACTTAGTCCTAATCCTAATATGATAAAAACATGGAAGAAGGGCCTGATGAAGAACTTCAAATAAATAGAGAGTCGCATTTTCCACTTAGTCCTAATCCTGAGGAATATGAGAGCAACAATGACGAAGGGAAAGATGAAGAATTTCCAGTAAATAAAGTGTCATATGTTCCACTTAGTCCTAATCCTATGGACTCTAAGAGAAGTAGTGACGAAGGGCAGGATGAAGAATTTCCATTAAATAGTGAGTCACATTTTCCACTTAGTCTTAATCCTAAGGACTATGAAAACAACAGTGGCGAAGGGCAAGATGAAATATTTCTAGTAGATAGAAAGTCACATTTTCCTTAGTCTTAATCCTAAGGACCATGAGAGAAGCAGTGACAAAAGGAAAGATGAAGAATTCCCAGTAAATGGAGAGAAACATTTTCCACTTGGTCCTAATCCTAAGGACTATGAGAGTAGCACTAATATAGGGCAGGATGAAGAATTTCTAGTAAATAGAGAGTCAAATTTTCCACTTAGTCTTAATTCTAAGGACTATGAGGGTATCACTAAAAAAGGGCAGGATGAAGATGATGAAGAATATCCTCCAAGTTAGTATTTCAAAAGCACATATTATGGTAGTGAAGAATTTCCTGCAGGTGAGGGATGGTAATGAATATTTTCCAAGCAATGATGGTGATGAATTCCTAATTATGTTTAGAATGATCATAGTGAGGATAATATTCCTCCTAATTATGATGAAAATGCTTATAGAGAGGATGATGAAATGATGGAGACGTTGTCAACAAATATTGTACCTAGGAGTAGGAGTATACCTTTTCGTATCAATCCAAGATATTCTAGTTATAAAAGGGGTAGGATAGAATATCTCATGAGAATAAGTTCTACCAGTGATCTAATTTCAAGTGAATGTTGTCAAAAGGATTTCTTGAAACACATGGATTTCAGGTTTTCATTGGACAAAAGGAAGAGATGTTTGTCAATGAATAAAATCATGAAAAATCATATTTAGTGGGGTGCATGCAATTTATATTGTCAGGTTATTTTCATATGTCAAGAATCTAAGAAAAAATGGAAATATATCCCACATTTTATTCAAAAGTACGTCATGGACAAGAGTTTGGGCCATTAGCAAATACTGCAATGTCATGAATGCAATACTTATTTTCAAGGCATGCAGAGTGTATGTCAAATAGAGACACGATACATATTCTAGATAATTTCTCAAGATGAGAAATATACAAGTTATACAAATAATATGCAGAAGGTGTTGAAGGATATGGTTATTTTCTTACATATCAACACCTTTTGAAGATATGGAGGAAATAATTCAACAAATTTTGTATTTCAAAGAAGACAAGGATGGGGGTTTGCAGTACATGTGCTTCTCTTAAATAAAAAAGGGATAAATTTCAAGGGGTGGAAAGAGGTAAGCATTCATAAAATTATTTTTAAACGTTGTATAGCTATGAACTATGAAAATCAATTTATTAATAGAATTCTTTTATATTATGTGTAGATTCCATTGTCAAAGCACTTGAAGAGCATCACGATCAACAAACAAGTGAAAGGAAAAAATTGTACAAGCATCAAAAGAAGTGTATGATAATCCAAATAAATATTTATGTTTGATAATTGATGGTATGGACCTAAAGAAAACACTTCTACCAATTTTGTCCGCACGCCAAAAAATTTATAGGAGGAAAATTTTATCCAGTTTTACTTGGTTGATTTTATAATCTTCAATGGGAAAATGTCGTCAATGCTTTACTTCACATCTCCAAATATTCATAACGATGCAAATCTGACAATAACCATAATTCATGATGTGCTTTCTCATTAGTCTGATAATCTTCGTGAAGTTTTGTATCTGCAATTGGACAAAATTTGTCGTAAAAACAAAAATCAAATTATTTTTGGATATATAAACATTCTTGTTGAATTGGGAAGTTTTCATAAGGTAAAGGTTGATTTCCTTCTTGCTAGGCACACTCATGACCATATTGATCATATTTTCAGTCATTTTTTAGTAACATTGAGGAGAAAGGATATTGGAAGCTTTCCATCATTAATTGAATGTATTAAGAAATCATACATTCGACAACCTATTTTTCATGTGTTGGAAGAAACTATTGACATGCAAAGGTTTATTCTGGGATCACATGGTGAGGAGAACTGTATTGAGAAAATTAATGAAATTACCTTCCAACATCAATTTCATTTCAAAAAAATTGATGGGAAAACACTTATATGGGGAAAGAAGTATTCAACTACTGTAGAATGGGGGTAGTCATTAGGTTTAGCATTTTTGAAGTTCATTCCATATCATCTAATATTTATATAAAACATATTGTTATTAAAATCAGTTTTTGAAATTCATAATGCACGAAGGAAAAAGAGAGATATAAATTATTTTGAATGTCTGGAAGAAATAAAAAAATATATTAGATATACATATGATTACTTTAATGTTGTTGGTTCAGTTTGGTAAGAGTCTTTTTTCAAGAATCAGAGTGATTTGATTTCAAGATCAACAAATGAAGATATAATTTTGAAGACTCCATTTATTTGGCCACAAATGTGTCAAATAAATATGAGGAAAGAAACATTGTTGAACAAAAACAATCTCAAGGTATTATTAATTCTTCACAGGTAGAGGAAAAAGAAATGTGTATTGGTTCCATAAGATCTTATGCACAAGGTGAAGCCATGGAAGACCTTTACAGTGGAAGGCCTTTATAGGGGTTCAATACATGATATTAAGGAGGGTTGCATGATTGCAGTGTTAGCAGGTGGTGTTGAAAAGAGCAACAAGAAATGCTATAAATGGCATTGCTATAGATAGCATTTTAGGATATATTCCAATTTTAATTTGTCCTTGAATTAAAATTCAGAATTAAAATTTGAATTTAGTCTCACTAGCTGTTTGAAAAATAATTAATTAATTCATCTTGAGTTAATTAGTTGGTGAAAATCAAACATGAAGTCTTTGTGAAGACATGCAACAATTATCCCTTTGATTGAGGAAGTTATCCCTTAATTAATGAGATAAGGATGAGTTCTATTTGAGTTGTAATTAGTTAGCTCAGTTAACTAAGTTAAGTCCAGTCAAATTAGTTCCAAACAGATTGTGGAACTAATTGTGAGTTCAATCAGTTAATGCATGCATGCATGCAACTAGTGTTCTCCAGATAACAGAATATTCTCTCATAAATAACTTATGCATGTCAGTTCAGACAAAGACCCAATTGAGATTAAAGGTAGGGACAATGTACTATCAATTGCTAGAATATTCCCATGTGAATATCTCTTGCATGCAGAAGGAATTCATTCCCTGAGGATTGCGCAATTAATATAGAGGTCAGAGCAGTGTGTGAGGTGAGAATCACACAGGTGGCAGTTGGAGGACCCAGGAGAAACTGCGCAAGGAAATAGGAGGCTTGGAGGATTGAAGGAAGGCATATGTGTTGTCTATTCAGTCTATGAGCAACAATGAGAGATTGTACTGAGAGATGGATAGCTTGAGAGCTAAAGCTTTGTGTAATCCTGAGATATTTCCACTTGTATGATAATACAGATAGCGGGGTTTTACCTAAGGCTTTCCCCAAAGTATTCTTCTATGTTTCATGTGTGATTGAATCTTCTTCTCTATTATATGTAATCTTTTTTATCTTGCTCAAAATCGATTAAGCTTCCGCCAGTTTGATTGTAGAAGTAGATTAAGTATTTTGCTTTAGTACATTGCATAATCAATTTAATCTACAATGAGAATTTCTACATCGTATCAGAGTAAAGGTAATAAAAGTAGAGAACAGTATACAAAGAAGGGAGAAGTTCAAAGTTTTGAATTTTTTGATTGTAGGTACAAAATAAATTTCTTATCACATCTTAAAGTTCACCAATGGCGTTCAATGGCTTGAGACTCGAGTATGCCCTAGATGGAAGCTTGAATTACATAGCATGGAAGGATTGCATGGAAGCAGTATTATACGAAAATGGTTTGAAGGACTTCATTGATCAACAAGTCCCTAAGCCAACAGCATCTAATGCCGAAGAATTGGCATAATGGAAGAAATGTGTGGTGAGAGTGAGGAGGATTTTTCTGGAGGGAGTTTGAGACCATATGGTCTCGAGTCTCCATGGGAAGGACACTTTATTTTCAATGTGGAAGACATTGAAGGATCTATATCAGAAAAGCAACGACCAGAGGAAGCTGGCGTTGAAGGACAAGCTTCAGAAAATCAAGTGTGAAAAGGACGACACTATCTCTACATATATGAACAAGCTCATCACCTGCACAGATGAGCTTGGAAGTGTAGGAATCATGATAGCTGATGATGATATGGCGAGTCTTTCTCTCCTCTATCTTCCTAAGAGTTGGCATAACTACCAGGACTGAGTGAATGGAAGAGAGAAACTACCATATTGGGAACGACTTTGGTTGGATCTAATGCAGGAGTAGATCAGGAGAAGCACCAGAGATGGTTCTTCATCCAAGCATGATGATGAAGTAAATATAGCCTTAGCAAGTAAGGCACAGAAAGGGAAAGGGAAGGCTTCCCATTCCAAATCGAGTTCTTCCCATGGTGGGAAGAAGATTGACAAATCTAAAGTGTGATGCTTTAATTTTCATGAGGTGGGCCATTATGTAACTAATTTTCCATTGAAGAAATCCAAGAAGGGATCCTCAAAAGGATTAGAAATGAGGCACTAGCCTCACAGTTAGAATTGGATTTTACCCTCACCGCATGCATGGTTTCATCAATGGTGGGTTGTGTTTGGTACCTGTACAGTGGAGCCTCATTCCACATGATCGGTGATAAGAGTTTGTTCAGTATGTTGGAGGAGAAAGACCTCCAGATGCGCATAGAGATGGGAGATGATGGAAAGTACCATGTTTCAAGTGAAGGTACGGTTGTGCTTCAGAGGGAGCATGGAGCTCCTCTCACCCTGACTAATGTAAAGTATGTTCCTGGACTGAAGAAAAACTTGGTATTGGTCATGATGTTGGAAGACAATGGTTATGATGTAGTCTTCAGTAAAGGAAAGGTGTTCCTGAGACACATAGCCACAAGTCAGACTAAGAGGATTAGGATTCGAGTGAAGAATTTCTACAAACTGGAGGTAGATTCCTGTGTTGCATTAAGTTCCAAAGAAGAATTGGTGCAAAGCCAAGATATTGGTGAGTTATGGCATAGAAGGTTGGGCTACTTGCATCATGGGACCTTGAAGATAATGCAGCAGATTTCTACCGAACTTCCCAAAGGTAAACTTGAGCAAGTGAACACATGCAAAGGTTGTACCTTGGGTAAGTATGCAAAATCTTCCTTTCGGGATCAAGACAGTCGAGCTGACGCAATCTTGGAGCAAGTTCATACAGATGTGTGTGGGACCATTCTCAACAACCTCCACCACTAAACAAAGGTACTATGTTATTTTCATTTATGATTTTTCTCATAGATGTTGGATCTATTTCATGCAAAAGAAGGATCAAACCTTCTCAAGGTTTTGTGAGTTCAAAGCCTTGGTTGAGAAAGAATCAGGAAAGAAGATCAAGGCCTTGCGAAGCGACAATGGTGGAGAGTATGTCCCTCAAGAGTTTGAGGACTTCTATGCAGTAGAAGGAATTAAACGAGAGTTGATGACACCTCATAACCCATAGTAGAATGGGGTGGCCGAGAGGAAGAACAAAACGATTGTGGGGGCAGGTCGAGTGATGCTACTTGACCAAGGCCTACCACCTCATTTGTGGGCTGAGGCATGTAACACATTGGTTTACTTGTAGAATAGAAGCCCGCATCGCATACTTGGGATGAAGACACTAGAGGAAGATTTCTTCGGGAAGAGACCAGATCTGGGTCACTTCAGGATCTTTAGCTCATCATTTTATTGCCATGTGACCAAGGATGCCTGGAGGAAGCTAGAGACGACATTAGAGTTGTGGATACTTTTGGGGTACACTGATACTCCCCACAAATATCGGGTGTATTTGCCTACCAGTCAGAGGACAGTGATTCGCAGAGATCTTAAGTTTGATGAATTGAATGCCAGCGTGTTTCTCTTGAGAGGGAGCTCAAGATGTAGGCAGAGGAGAAACTTTTGGTTCCTAAGGAGGAGGAGCCTCAGACTGATGTGAAATAGTTGCATGCAGAGGTTTCAGGAGTGGAGACATCCACTCATGCAGAGTCTTCCAGAGATGGGGGGAAGTGCACAAGAGAAGCTGACAAATTTCTGTCGGATGCAAGAGAGAATGTGGGAGAACCATCTTCTCAATACAAACAGTGGAGGTCACCTGAGCGGTACACTAGTTACATGGCCCTTGTTGGGGAATTTGTAAAGACTGAACCATCTTCCTTTAAGGAAGCAGTGCAGCAGCTAGTTTGGGTTGATGTTATGGTGGAGGAGTATGACTCCATAGTTCGGAACAGTGTTTGGGATGTGGTTCCAAGACTAGAGAACAAGTCAGTTGTGAGTTCCCGTTGGCTTTATAAGGTAAAGCATGCCATTGATGGTAGTGTGGAGAAACATAAGGCAAGGTTTGTTGCCCATGGTTTCTCACAGGTCGAGGGGATCGACTATGATGAGACCTTTTCTCCAGTAGCAAGGTACTCATCTATCAAATCGATGTTGGCACTATCATCACAGATGGGTTGGAAGATCCATCAGATGGATGTGAAGACTGCATTCCTCAATGGAAAGATTGAAGAAGAGGTTTACATAGAGCATCCAGAAGGATTTGAGACCTTCGATCGTGAGTTGCATGTGTGCCAACTTAAGAGAGATTTGTATGGGCTAAAGCAAGCACCTCATGCTTGGTACACCAGGATCAACAAAAACTTCACTGGCTTGGGCTTCATAAAGAGTGAAGAAGATGCGAACTTGTACCACATCATGGTGGAAGATAAGCATTTGACCATTGTTCTTTATGTTGATGATTTGATATTGACAGGTGATGATCAGTTAATCATGTCTTGCAAGGAGGGCCTTGCAAGAGAGTTTGAGATGAAATACATGGGTCTCATGCAATACTTTCTACGCATGGAAGTGTGGCAAAAGGATAGGGAAGTGTTCATGTCTCAAGGCAAGTATGCCAATGAGATACTTAGGAGATTCCAAATGGAGAAGTGCAAGCCCATGTGGACTCCTCTAGCAGGTAACTGGAGGAAGGAGGATGCTACTTCCGGTGAGGTAGTAGAGTATATCGGCATCTTGTGGGTTCATTAATGTATTTAGTGAACACATAACCATATTTATGCTTTGCGGTGAGCTAGCTGATTCAAGCTATGGTTTAGCCTACCAAGTTGTTTTGGAAGGCAGTGAAGCATGTTTTGAGATACCTTAGAGGCACATCTCAATTTGTATTATTGTACAGATGGTTAGAGGGAGTGAAGCTACAGGGCTTCACAGATGCAGATCAAGTAGGGAGTCCATCAAATCAGAAGAGCACATCAGGAGGAATTTTGAACCTTGGTTCAGCTGCAGTTTCTTGGTACAGCAAGAAACAGAGGTCAGTTGCACTTAGCTCAGCAGAGGCTAAATACATGGCTACAAGTCAAGCACCATGTGAGGCCATTTGGATGTAGAAAATTCTAGTTGGTTTGTTTGATCAGAGGATGGATCTAACTGTGATCTATTGTGATAATCATAGTTGTATTAAACTATTTGAGAATCCATTATTTCATGACAGGTCCAAGCATATCAACATTCGATATCATCATCTCAAAGACTATGTGGTGAGGAGGATCATGTTGTTGCAGTATATTTCGACTGAGGAGCAAGATGCTGACATTTTGACTAAGGCATTGTCAAAGTGTAAATTCGAGTTCCACAGAGACAGGATCAGGGTGGTAGATAATCACTTTCTTGTTGAGAGGGAGTGTTGAAAATAGCAACAAGAAATGCTAAAAATAGCATTGCTATAGATAGCATTTCAGGATATATTCCAATTTTAATTTGTCCTTGAATTAAAATTGAGAATTAGAATTCGAATTTAGTCTCACCAGTTTTTTGGAAAATAATTAATTAATTCATCTTGAGTTAATTAGTTTGTGAAAATAAAAAATGAAGTCTTTGTGAAGACATGCAACAGTTATCCCTTTGATTGAGGAAGTTGTCCCTTAATTAATGAGATAAGAATGAGTTGTATTTGAGTTGTAATTAATTAGCTCAGTTAACTGAGTTAACTCCAGTTAAATTAGTTCCAAACAGTTTATGAAACTAATTGTGAGTTCAGTCAGTTAATGCATGCATGCATGCAACTAGTGTTCTCCAGATAACTTAATATTCTCTCATAAATTACTCATGCATGTCAGTTCAGACAAAGACCCAATTGAGATTAAAGACAAGGACATTGTACTATCAGTTGCTATAATATTCCCATGTGAATATCTCTTGCATACAGAAGGAATTCATTCCTTGAGAATTGTGCAGTTACTATAGAGGTCAGAGCAGTGTGTTCGGTGAGAATCACATAGGTGGCAGCTGGAGGACCCAGGAGAAACTTTGCAAGGAAATAGGAGGCTTGGAGGACTAAAGGAAGGCATATGTGTTGTCTATTCAGTCTATGAGCGGCAGTGAGGGATTGTACTGAGAGCTAGATAGCTTGAGAGCTAAAGCTTTGTGTAATCCTGAGATATTTCCACTTGTATGATAATACAGATAGCGGGGTTTTTAGCTAAGGCTTTCCCCAAAGTATTCTTCTGCGTTTCATGTGTGATTGAATCTTCTTATCTGTTATATGTGTTCTGTTTGATCTTGCTCAAAATCGATTAAGCTTCTTCAAGTTTGATTGTAGAAGTAGATTAAGAATTTTTCTTTAGTACATTGCATAATCAATTTAATCTATAGTGAGAATTTCTACAGATGGAGATCCACATGGTTATCCATTCTAGGTTGCCAGTGTTATAAAGGTCATTAAATAAAATTAAGATGTTGTAGGTATTGAAGTACATTGGTATGCCACAAATACACACCCATTCAATGGTGTGTACAAGCCAGAGAAGTTAGTTGATTAAAAATTTGATAGAAAGAGAAAAAGAAAGGGTACAAATATTAATTGGGGCCACACAAAGCTCTTAAAATTGGAGGATGTTGACATACTTGTTTATGACTTCAATTTAAAAAAGAGAGGAACTCTTCTCTTCAAGATGATAGAGATTTTGAAGAGGTTGCTACGAGAAGAAACCATGTTGAGATGGGATTCTACTGAACCCAGTTGTAGATATAGAAGACTTTTGAAACATGAAATGGTGGGCATGCATGTTGACTTAGATGGGGCACTAATTAATGAAAGAGAAGAATATGGGTCATCTTCATTTGCTT
The DNA here is from genome assembly GCA_000404065.3 of Pinus taeda. NCBI lineage: Eukaryota > Viridiplantae > Streptophyta > Pinopsida > Pinales > Pinaceae > Pinus > Pinus taeda. The sequence goes on from APFE030171659.1 coordinate 47,359, forward strand.
TCAGTCATTCATCTGAAGATGTTGTAAATTATGATGGTGTGTAGAACATATGAGTGATTGTCTAAGACAACTTATGTAGATGATGTTGGCATGGTAACTTGAAATAGATATTTTAACTTTCATATGATCTTACATGAAGTTATGAGTTGTTTCTATGTTTGTTGGATTATATGTTTTAATTGTGATGAATCCATATGTTTAGATTATGCACAATGCAACAATAACTTAGGGAAATATTTTTTGTTTCATTCAATCTACAAGTATTGATATTTTGATTAATTTAATCATATATTTTGTTCTTAATGTCATGGTTTAAATATGTTGAAAACTTAAAGTTTTTCATTCCATGGTTGAAAATTTGACAAAATTTTAAGCTTTTTTAGTTATGATTTTTTATCTTTAATGCTATGGTTGAAAACAATTAGAATTTTAGGGATTTCTAGTGTCATGATATTATCTCTTTAATGGCATCGATGAAAATTGTTGGAATTTTAAGGTGTTTCAGGTCCAATTATTTTATCTTTAACGTCATTACTAAAAAATGTTGAAATTGTACCCCAAAAATAAAAATGTTATTCTACCATCAACACTTTTCGTTTTTAGTGTGTTTTTCTCATTTTTTTCACAAACAAATTGGTTTTTACTGCCATTTTTTAAAAAATTTGAAAAGTAAGCCTTAAAAAAAAAACAACCATTCCAGAATACACACTTTTCATTTTTTTCGCACTTTTTCCTTTTTTGGGGGGGTTTTTTGGCTACAGTTCTCGTTTTGATTTTACAGTTCCCATTTGAAAGTTTAAATTGTTAAATACTTGCATAAATGAGAGCTTGACACAATTGTAGCATGTTGGATGTAATGCAAATGCTCATCCAAAAGCTTAAGATGCTTATCACAATACCCATGAAGGAAATGCATCCTTTTACAATATGTCATGAATTTGACTCTCAAATTCCCATACAAATTGACTTAACAACAAGGCAAAATAGCATAACATGTCAAAGAAAACATTTTTCATATAAGTGATTTATTCACAACATCACTTTTACAAAATAGCCAACTATGGGGGTCATGCAACATTTGAAATAAAAAAGAAATGCAACATCTAATTAAAAAAATAGTCCAACCATTTCTTACCCAACAAGGCTCAGGAGTTTTCTTTCCACATTTTGCTTTCTTCTGGAGATGCTTCAGAGATGGATATATCGTGCCTATCACTTTCATCTAACTTCTCTACCTCAGGTGATTTCTTGACCATTTTCTCCTTCTTTCAATGAAGATGTGGATCCAACTTCCAACATTTCTTGCTCCAATTCCTGCTTATATTGCAATGAGTGCAAACGTTTTTGTGAGCATTTCTTGGAAAAAAATGTATTTAAATTTGTAGGGGGATTTTCCTTCCTGATCTCACTTTCAATCGACATATTTATCTTCTTGACTAATGATTTCCTTTTTTGGAACTTGGCTACACAACGGTTAGGTGCTCAACAAAAAGTGTAAGGAAACACATTCCACAATAAAATTCAAATAATCATGTTGTTTATAGTCATAGAAATCCTTCGAATAATCATGAAATTTATACCTTTCATGATGGACCTTTTGATTATGAGCTTGGTGAGGAGAACTTGGAAAACAAGGAGAAATTGACTTGGTTCTTCTTTTGAAGAGTTCATCTCTCTTTGGAGATGCTTTCCATCAACATCATCATCATGACATGATTATCCTTCATCTTGCAAGATTTCTTTCTTCACAAATTTCACACTTGAAGAATTCCTTGAATTTGCAATTTTCAAGCATTCTCCATCTTCTTCTTAAACAGAGTCTAATCCTTGATGTCGAGGTTGTTCTCTCACCTCAATAGGATTACAAATCCATGACCCTTACCTTTGTACCCCATTTTGGTCAACAATTTCATACTAATACCCTTGGTATGTTTCTCAAATGATGCAAAAGAAGAATTATCATTGTTAAGAGAATGAATTGAACAAAAAGTATATTTTACCTCCTTTTCTTCTTGAGACTCTTGGTCTTCTTCCAAGAGCTTAGCCATATCCTCCTTCTTATATTTTGTAGATGAAGTGGTAGATGAAGATTCATGAAAACCACTCTTGTGATTTAACATATAAGCAATGTTCTTCATTTGACAAAGGGTACAAACATCAGTTATTCCATGACCACAAACTTGTTGAGCCTTGGGGAAAGCTTCGGTAGATGAACATTCCCTAGTTTTCTCTTCAATGACATTCTCCAACATTAGGTGCAACTTCTTATTTTCATCCTCTGTTGCCTCGAGAAATCTTCTTAGTTCCATGCTCTCCATTTAGAGAAAATAATTCATCTCTTCTAATTCTAAGAGTCTTTCATGCTGCAAAATTTCACCGATACTTGCAATATAGTCAGAACCTACTCTAATACCACATGACCTGAAAGTGAAACTTGATCATCCTCTGACACTTTTCAAGTTTGATAAATATGGGTCTTTAAAAGTTAACTTAGTTCATAATTTGCTCAACCATGAACAGTTTAGTTTTCTATGAACTTAAAGATGAAACAAAATCATGTGAAACACAACATGGTAAAAATAAACAACCATGTGATAATGGATTTCACTCCTCTTAGGCTACGTCTTCAGGCCCTGCTACAATGGCTAGGCCAATTTATTGATCTCAACAACAAAAAGAGTACACCATAAATCTTTGACTCATAGAGTAAACCTTCTTCTAGAGTGGCACTTGTTTCTCCTTCAAAGAACTCTCACTCACAGGTTGAATCCCTTTAGAAAACAATGATGGTGTCAAAAGAAAAGTACTCTCTCACAATAGGTCCTTGTACTCATTCTAAGATAAAAAATCGTAAAACCAACTACTTCATCATGAAGCGTAGAAATGGTTTTTCTCACAAAAAATCTGAGAATGGATTAAAAATGGCTACTCTAATGGAGAAACATCTACTACAGATGCAATCAGAATATTGGAAAACCCATGTCTCGACTCTTTCCATGTTAAAAAAGGTTTCCAAATGACCTCAAAACAATCTTTGTCTACAACACTAAAGGAATTGACTCTACAAAAAGTCCAACATATAGTGATCAATTCACAAAATCAATATTTTCGTTGAGTTTGGAACACCCAAAAACCCCTATGTAGGCTCTTCTTAAGCTTAAAAAGGCTGAAGAATGACCAAGTTATGCCTCTTTCTCCATTTCCCTATTATTTGTCCTATAAAATAATAATATTGGCTAATTAAGCAACGAATTCTACCTTTTCGCTAACCGTCGAGCAATAATTCCAGTTAGGACCAAAATAATTCTCGCCAAAATGGTGCAATTTGTTACCTCATTTAAATGCACCAATATGCCTTAGTGCCGAATGTTTAGCCCCTATGGGTAGTCATATGTACATATATGGTCGTGGCATAGTGCCTCGCACCAGCCCTTCCACCTTTGGCTTTGTCACTGGTCATGTGGCTGCATGGGAAAGGGCTAGGGATTAATCCCCAACCCTCCTGCCTGCTCTCTCACCATTTGTTAAGTGCCAGTCATGGGTATTAATCTGACTTGGGGGTTGGGCTAACCACCTACCCCCTCTGCCTACGCCTCTACAGTGGTCATGCACATTATCTATATGGCTCGAGACCAAGGCTAACCCCCTGCCCCACCACACTCATCATACCCTCAGTCATTTCGATACATGAAACCTAGCGTTGGGGCCAAGTTCCCCACCCCCTTCACCCAACACGCCAATCACTATAATTCAAATCTAAACGTGGTTCTAAAGAGGTTAAGAACCATTGGTGTGGAATGACAATAAATTGTGGTATTTTTATATGGGAGGTATAAGGCTTGAACCCCATCGAGGCCCTTCAACCGTGTTCCAAAATTTTTGGCCAATAATATAAGGTCACGTGGTGCCCTCTCATTGGGCCACATGGTGCCTCCTAATTGGGCCACCCAATAACCAATCAACCATTCAAAACACGATTCCTCATATAGTATGGTCATGCCACATGGATGTATGTGACTGGTCCACTTTTCTGTCAAACCTTCGTAGTTAGTTGATAACATCATCATACGGCCTGCTCAGTCAGCATCCCAATCATCCCTGCAAGTTTACTTTTTAGTTGTTTTTCAAAAACTTTAGAACGTGATAACTTTCACATACAATATTGTATTGAAGTGATTCAAGTGGCGTTGGAATAGAAATGGTAAACACTGTGATTTGACACTGGGTTCAGGCAATTCTGAGAAATTTTATTTTTGAGAAAATTTTAACCCCCTGAATCATTCTAGATCAGGCTAACAGGTTAGTCTATTACAGAGACATAAACGACTAATACTTATTATTTATTTCATAGTTTCAACCTCGGCTTTTCTTTTTACACATAAATTTCTCATATTGCATTTGTTTATGTCTATTTTTTTCTTTGAGCTAGAACTTGTAAAATTTCATTATGCATTGGACAATTTTAAAATTCAAGGGACTTGGTTGTTGTCTAGATCCTTGTTCACTATGGGCTTGGTAATTTTTTTGGCCTAGCATTTCAAATTCCATTTTCTAGCTCAACCACTTCCAAATCCTTTCCTCATATTTTTCCTCCTACCAAAGGAGGTTGATTCTGTCAATGTAGAATGAGGCATAACAAAATGCCTACAATTATTCTTGCTTGTGAAATACGAGTTTAAAAGTTTTGATTTTTTAACCTTCAATTTCAAGAGTTTGTGTCCTTTGAAAGAAAAAAAAAATGTTATACCTCATTCTCATTTAAGCTTTGATTCTTCAAAGAGGTCTAGTATTTTCTCCTTTGTATGCATGTTATTGTGATAATGGTCGAGAACTTTCGAAATGTCTACATCACATTTCTTCATTAATTTAATTTATCTAAGAAGCTTCAATATTTTAGTGGATCTACAATAACTTTTATGCAGAAAATGAAGGAATTCAAACAATAGAATCTCGAAATTGAAAAAAGGCCATAAAAAATATTTAGTTTATGAAAACATGGATAATTTTCCAACTAGTTCCAATTGATAAGCATAAGGAAAAATATTCAGCCTTGATACATATCCTTAAGAATATTAAGTAATTATTATTATTAAACTTACTGATTTAGGCCTTTATAACTTGAGGAGCGTCCTAAAACAACTAAGGGATAAGGATACATTGTTTCTTGTCCTTCTTCTTAAGATAATTTAAAAATAAAAGTTATATTAAAAAACATGTAAGGATAGTATATAAAACATGATTTTAGAGAAAAGTAATCATGTCGTTGTTGTCCAGACTCTAGAGTACTTGAAACAGAGAGTTTGAAAAAGATGATAAATCCAAGACCAAGACCTGCTAGCCAAAAGGGGAGCAAGGATTAGATTTTTTAGAGTCGACCACTGAACTAGAACATCCATATGATCTCAAGCTTGGGGGTGGTAATTATGTCCTTCTTGATCTCCTTATTACACGCTAGATATTTGGTTCATATAAGCTTTGTTTTATCTTCCCCAACCACTGTCATGTCTCCAAGATACCTCAAAGTTGGAACTCACTCCAAAATCCACTATAAAGGGATAAATCTCTTCAATTGCTACTTGTCAAATTTCTAGGGACCAAAATATTTTGTTGTGTCTATTTTCTTTCGTTTTTGTATCAAAATATTAGAATCTCAATCCTACACCAATGAAAATCCATGGCTCTTTTCTTATAAAAAGAATTTTAAAAGCCTATCTATCTGTAATGGCACACTTATGTGACTTGGAAGAAACGATCTCTTTCAAGCATGACTCCCTTCGCTTGCAACATCACTCCCTTGGGTAGCCATCAATTCTTGAAAAAATTGGCAAACCTTTAATAGACATCTCCTAGTGCTCAGACACTCATATATTTAAAAGGGACATTAGAAGGTCAAGGGAATATACACCTAAGAAAAAATATATTAGGTGCCATATAATGAACTCAAATCCAATTGAAGCAAATTATATATATATATATAAATTACCCATGTATGATTGAAGGGCTAATCCCTAGTTCTATGTCATTAAAACTTGGTAGAAATCCCACTCTTAATTGGGGAAATATTGAATGTATAACCATTCTAAGAACCCTTAGATATATGATCCTATTAATACTAATGGTTTAAGACCTCATCAAAAATCTAATTGGGACTTAATCAACTTGGAGGCTTAATTCCAAGCTCGCAACCTCCCAAGACGTACTTGCAATGATTTGGAAGGTTGGTCAAAAGTTTCTCAGCATTTTGGTTTCATTTTTTCATGAAACAATAATTGTTGAAGCTCTCAAGGAGGGGTTTCCAAAAATATTTCATTTATGTTTGAAGTCCATAACATCAAGTATATCTAATATGCGATTTATATTTGATTTGTTGTAACAAAAACTACAAGGGTAAATTTTGTCGAGAGATGATCAAGTTTACTCTTGTCATGGTTATGTGCAAGATGAGCCTCTCATTAGTTCTAGTGGACTATTGTCCAATTGTAGGTTGGTTGAAAGCCAAGGGATACAATAGGCACCATATAGATATTCTCACAATATAATCCATGTGGAGGTAAGCATAATAGAAGGAAATGCTCTAAACATTCACATGTTTTCTTAGAAAAAGTCAGGATTGCTTCTATCTAGATCAAACCTATAGATGGACTTGGTCTTGATGTTAATTAAGAACTATGGATCGACTTGGTCTTGACGTTAATTAAGCAATCATAATATGCTCAATGGATTTTCACTAGATGTATTTGGAGCAGACAAATATGAAATGTTAATATTCTAAACCCCAAAAGAGACATCCATCTTCAAGACAAATAATTGATCATATAAAATCCTATAGGATTTTGGAACCTTGGAAAATAAGGTTGTTGTGAGAAATTATATGACAATCAATGACAAGTCAAACCTAAATAAGGTTTATGATGGTTGATTTAACACTAGAAGATCAATGGATTTGCAAGGAGTGGGATAGGAACTCATTATATAATAATGTGCACATAGAAAAGAAGGGAAAAAAATGACAATATCACATCAAGGGATGATGATGAGGTTGTTGGTTTAGATGTTCAAGTAGGGAGGAAAAGGATTGAAGACATGAAAAAATGTTTCCCAGATAACAATAATGGAAAAGAAGTTGAAAGGATAGCTAGTGAAGGTGAGAAAAAGATATTCAACAATGTTTGCATTGCTATGTGATGATTTTATTAATGTTCAAATGGTTTCAAATTTGAAGTTGATAAAGAAGAAGAGTGTATTAAACCACTCATGGTTCCTATGGTGAAGTTAGGCTTCTATAGTGAAGTTGGATGTATCCAAATCAATGCCAACAATTGCAAAGTAGTATGATTGGTGAATGAATGTGAATGGAGCACACACTAAACCACATGTGACAACTTTTTTATATGTTAATGATACTCTTAACATGTTATTGTAGACTCCTAAAACCTAGTTTGAGAATTTTAATATATCATATGGATGTGAAAAAGGACAAATATTTAAAAAGGAAATCAAAATTTTCTTCTATGGTATATGGGTTGAAATATTCAACCAACCTCAACCCTCATCCCACTGGTAAGTCACTAGTCAAACAAAAACTTGGTGGCACAACTTGTTCAAAATCATCCTTGCCATATATTGTTCACTTCTAGTTGCAAAATGAACACAACTCTCAAAAGTATAGTTATTAAAATTTCTAGACTAGCATCGACTTGAAGGAGATGTTAGTTATGTTTGAAACTTGTTAGTTCACCTACCTTTGAGGTCAGATTGGTTAGTTTTGTTCTAAATTGGGCCAAAAATATCAAGGCCTGACTATGCATCTTTATTCCCAAAACAATAAAAAGGTCAAGCACAAAAAGAGGAAGAGGGTACCCCCCTTCCCAAACTCTAACTGTAATACCCTCCTCCCACATCTACCCAAGTAACCAGCAAACCAAGGTAAACATGTCACGAGAAGTTAGTATGATATGATTTCACTCCCTATGCGTCAGTTAAGGTAGTGGAAATGACGAAAACACACCATACAGACTTTCCACATCAACAACAGAACTCCCAGGAGTCATCCCAACCATTCAGGTAACCAGTCCCTAGGTCCCGCTGATTTTTTAGAGCATTAAACTCCCGGACGCTCCCTTGATATTACAATCATGCATCTATGAGTCTCTAGAAGCTACCACAACATGGGTATGCATGCATCTAGGGTCTTTTCTACCCAATTTTTTGCCTGCATCTCTAAGATTTAGACACTTTTTTAGGCCTAGAGCCCATGTCATTGCCCAGAACTTAATGATACTTTCAAAACTAAATGATAACAATAGAACAAGGATGTAATTGAAATCACTTGAACAAGAACTTAACTCAACCCCTACTAGACATGACAAGCAATTCGTCGAACATGTCACAAATATGTAATCTACAAGTATAAATAATAGATCTAAGCAGAGGGGTCTCATACTCATCTAAGAATCTCTAAGAAGCATTGGTGTCTCATCACATTAGCTACAATTTCATCCATTATGCCATAGATACATTTTCAATTCATTTACAAGTAAAAACATGATGATATCCATACATAGCCACTATGATAATGCATGTTCATAACCAGCATAATAGCAACAAAAATACCAAGGAAACATAACCATATAATCCACATATAAACTAGTATAATACTCATGATTTAACAAAGAGAAATAACCTCATATTAATGATGTAAAGGCCAACAAGGTTCGAGACTTCCACGAACCACCTAACCGTAGACATGGTTGAGCCAAATCTTTCTTCAGCAAGTCACCCCCCTGCCATATTCCAACCATGAATGTGGTATCTCAAAAAACACATCAATCAAAACCATCTAGGGCTTCTAGAGGCCAAACCACCTCAACACATCAAACAATGATTCCACCTCATTGTTAGACATCACAAAACCATCATCATATTGGTATCTGCCCAAGCCTTTCAGGGCTTCAGAGTGTTTATTTCAACCAAGGCTTCCAATACTAGTAACTCAATCCACATTTGTTGTCGGGCTTCTAGAGTGTTTCTCCAACCAGGGATTACAGGACTAGTAACCAAACCCACCAAGGGCTTCCAGAGTGTTTTTCCAACCAAGGCTTCTAGGACTAGTAACTCAACCCAAGTTGTTATATGGATTCTAGAGAATTTGTCCATCCAAGGCTTCCAAGAACTAGTAACTCAACCCAAGGTAAAGGAAACATGAGAACCAACCAAAAAATAAATAAATGAACCCACAACACCATGGCTATCCAGGAAATGGCAGGGCTAGTCAAATCCATTATCAAGCCATGAAATCCTCCATGAAAATGATATATCATGACTAATAAACCACATGCATATTCCATGCATGCCAAAATTAGTGAGGAAACATAATTGCAACTTCATACCTGCAAGAAAAACTCATTGTAGTTGTTGATACTAATGTCCTCTTGTGCTTTCCTATTCTTAATTTGCATTCTAGCTCCAAAACTCAAAGTATGCCACACTCCTTCAAGAGGGCTCCAATAAAACTCTAAGTGTCCAAGAGTATGAGAGAGAGAGAATGTAAGAGATTTCCACCAAAACCAGTTAAGCAAATTTTTCCAACTGATCCTCAAAAGACTTTTTTTATCAATGAGGCCTTTATTTTCTTCAATTTCCATTATTTTCATTCAATTTCCTCCTTTCACCACCCTTTTCTCCTAATCTCCATATTTTCATAAATAAATGTTCCAAAATGCCATTTTGCCTTTCCAAAGCCTTTGCCATTTCCTTTTCTAAGTTCCTTAGCTATAATATACCGAAGTGACACCCCACTAGGATGTTTCTGCCTACCATTCAGATTAGAATAAGTGTCCAATCAACTATGGTTATTATTTTTCCTTTATTAACTTTTATTACATGAATATTTAACCAAGGTTGTTACAGAACCCTCTCCCTTGAGGGAACACCATCCTCGGTGTTCAATGACACCTATAACCAATGAGACCATTGAAAACAAAACATACTACCCATGGAGCTTTATAACATATCTCGTTGCAGTATTTACAATAACCATCTACTAAAACATGACAAACATACCGCTTACTTGAGCTTTATAAAATAGATCATTACAATATTTACAATAATAACCACATATACACACATACACATTTGCTTCACCTGGAAAATAATCATATTTTTTATGGACCTTTATAGATCCAACTCGATATAGTATTTCCAATAATATACACATATGCACATTTTTCCAACCAACAAATAAAATGATATGATGCCTGGATCCACAACAAGGGAATCCAGAGGCTCACACCTCCACCCTCAAAGTAATACCAATATTCATCTCCTTCCCAGGAATTCCAAATCACCCCCATCTTTGCTAGATAGTCCCTCAGGAAATCCAATCACCCCCTTCTGTGCAAACGCACACCTTTCAAGTTCTGTTGGTACTTGCATCCTAGGAAATCCATCACTTAGCAAGGTTTCCTCACATCAGAAGGTCCAAAAACCAAGTCATATTTGCCTCAAACCATCATATTGGTCACGTCATGCTCATGGAAATCAATCAACATTATTTGGTACCAGTGTCCACAATGGCCCTGCTCCTGAATATTTTACCAATATATTACTTCCTGTTTCAATTACTTTCACTAACATTGCTAAATCATTTAGTCGATTTCAATCATCCAACCGTGAATTTTCATGCTTCCAATACCAAGCACATAATTTCCATTAGATTCAAAATAAATTGAAATAACTTCAAATCATAAGTCATTAGTGGCCCTTCAATAAGGTAAACTTGCAATTTTGTTCGCTTCTTGTCACAACAAGTCAAACTAGCATCTTTGACCAAATCATCATGTATAAACATATCACATCAGGTTAGCTCAAAACACAACCATCATAAACCAAAATCATAAATCACATGTAACCATCATAAACCAGAATCATAGATCACATGCAATCATCATAGACCAAAATCATAAATCACATGCATAATAAAACTGAAATAAAATATCAATGCTTATCCTTCGTTGATTCTTACTTCTACCTTTGTTCTTTCTGTACATACACCAGATCAGTTGCCACACCTAGCAAACACCCAGTGCCTTTTTCCTTTCTTCAATCACATACACATACACAATGTACATCACACACATACATCCACACACAACATATGACAACACACAATGCATACACCTACATCTGATATACAACACAACACATACATCTATACCTGATGTACAATGTGACACAATACATGTACCTACACCTGGCATACAACACAACACAATACATCTATACCTGATGTACAACACCACATAATAGATGTACCTACACTTGGCATACAACACAACACAATACATCTTTACTTGGTGTACAACACCACACAATGCATGTACCTACACCTAGCATACAACACAACATAATATAGGTACTACATAGAGTACATCACAATGCGTACACATGTTACAATACCACAACTACACAATGCACGTACATATTACCGCATGCCAACAACACAACATGTACGACATAAACGCAATACCACATGTACACCAATACCATATGTACAACATGTAAATAGTACCACCTGTATAAAGAACCACCTGCATAATGGGTGCACAACATCACATGTACATGACACCACCTGCACAATGTGTACACAACACCACATGTACATCTTACACATGAATAACATGTACACAATGCCAGAAGTACACAACATCACATGCACATGTACATGACACCACATGTACACAACACCACCTGCACACAACACCACATGTACAACATGTACATCACACCACATGTTCATAACACCATTTGTACAATCATGAGCACAACACCATATGTACATAGCACCACATTTACAACATGCAAACAACACCATATGTACATAGTGTTGCATTTACAACATGTACATAACACCCTATGTACACAGCACTACATATCCAACATGTACACAACACCATATGCACACAACATCGCATATCCATCATGCACTTGGTACAATATGTACACATCATTGCATATCTAGCATGCACATAGCACCATCTATATCCAACACCACATATGCAATGTACAAACAGCATCATACATACAACATGCGCATAGCATTGCATGTACACAATACTACATATATTACATGCACACATCACTATAGGTACAATCACTGAATATACAACATGCGCAACATATACACAACAGTAGTACTCACTTCCAAAACCACACTGTCTCTACTAGGAAATCTTGCTTCTAGTGTCTCTCCACCATCCATGCTTATCCTAACATGTTGCGGATTTCACTTCTTTCATCCAGTTGATGTATCCCTCAAAGTTACCTGTCATAACATAAAAATGGGCATAATATAAGCATACAATGTAAATTCATATCCACGTGGTATTGACCTTGTATATTTTTTAGGACTACTCTCCCCACTTAATTGCCCATAAGCCCAGGAACCTCATCATGCCACCCACCTACATAAGCAATCATTCCTCCACAAGAATGATCCCTAAAAACCTTGTCGAATAGTGACATAGATACATGGATACATATATACATATACATAAACATTAGCATAAAACAATCATGATCATGTCAGACAATAACATACATATGCACATATATACATATATAAACATCAGCATAATCATGATCATAGCATAATTACCAGATAGCATAAGGTCAAGGTTAAGAGAACTCCATTTATCTGTGGACACCATGCAGAACATTGAGAACAATTGTTCCCAACATATCCAATGCATCTGATGCCTCAAATAAATTTACTTCGCCTTTCCTGTTACCTTTCTCATGATTGTGCTACCACTATCCATTGACACCAGTCGACCCAACCAATCCAACTGATTGTCTTATTCTTACCTTTAACTTCCTTTACTCATGCATTGATCTTCATTCAGGCCTTACATTACCTTCTAGGTTTCATTCAGCTCTCCCCGAGCTCCATTAATTTTCCTCTCTCCAAACCAATTCCCAAGACCCTAAAGACATAAAAGGAAAGAAAAAACACAAACAAAAAGAAAACAATGAAAACCAATAACAATACAACATACTAGACATAAACAAAGATGAAAACCAAGCCCAAATAAAGCACAAAGAATCGAAATCACAAGACTCTCAACATACACCATGAATCAATCCCCATGGTTCCCAGTGCTTCCAAAGGAAAGCTCAATCTGAGGCTTCTTCATAATTTCATGGCAGTCTGTTTTCTATGCAATCCCATGCATAATATTTCCATAAACAGATAATTGTCAGTGTGTAAATATAACACTACACTAGTTACCTTACCTTGTTGTGTCAAGCACATTGCTTGCAACTGAACACATCCATGCTATCTCTCAAGGAACTCCAATCCTTTGATGAATCTAGCCATAACTAGAACCAACTTTTATACCTGTCAAATACATATTTATGAATATAATGCATATCCTCATAATCTTAGACAAATTCAAGGTTAAGAAACTTCTTGTATGTAAAGCACTCATTCATTTGGAATTGTGGCTTCCAAGCATAGCCAAAGGAATTTTCACCCAATTCCTTTCTTTTACATTTTCTTTGTTATAATTGGGCCTTACTATGCACTGTTACATCACCCAACTATTAGTTATATAAACAAATCAACTATTACCTTTTCAAGCTAATACCAAGCATGTTTCCTTGCAACTGCTCACACATGTCAGTCTCATGTTCCAAAGATCAAGACATCATGTATATTGATTTGAAATCAACCTTTAATAAGTCTAGAAACCATGTCATACTCAACGATCAACTCAAATTCATCAGTCATAATACATAATGCTACAACTATCACCTACTTACACTCAAGTACTTATCAACTGTGTCAACACATATGTCTAAGTAAAACCATCTTAAAACAATATCATTTCTTGATGCAATCTTATAAACGCGTGCTCATATCTTGCGATTAATCAAACATTCAACAATAGATAGAAAACATAATAGACATTGACACTCAAACACCAAATAGACGAAATAATCAAACATTCAAGCACAAATTAGACAACATAAGCAAGCTCATACCTTAATATATCTCAGGGGAGGCTATCTTTTCTGCACAATCAACATAATTAGCACGATATAACTTCACAACACATCATCTCAAACACAAATAAGATCATGATATCCATAATAGTCACTAAATAACATGTTCACATCATAAAATCATAAACAATTATCATTCATACATAATAATCACATATGCACAATCTGTCTAGATTAGTATGACATAATATCACAACATATTAACTCATATTTGAATTTTAAAACCCTAACCATTTGTATAGACCAATCCAAATTAGTATGATACATATAACATCAAGATCTTAATGTAATAACTCTAATCATCAATTACTAGCATATAAAAACAACAAATTATATATCATGCTCATCAACAACATATAACATAATCATCAGGTTAACTATCATAAAACAACAAGAAGTTAACCTATAACATTGTTAGGTCCCTATACTACTAGTGTAACCCCTTATTGTTATTATTACAACCCTTTATTATATTTTTGTGCCAATGTAGTCCCCATATTGTTATTATTTTGCCCCATAGAAGCCAACTATTATTATTATTGTTCCCTTGCATTATTATTGTTATGTTGGCTCTGATTATATTATGACCCCTTAGACTCCTATATATAGAAAGGAGGTCTTTTCATCTGTATCATCCAATAATTGTTCATTTATGTAATCTAAAGGAGTTTTCCCCCTCGAAGAGGCTAAATTCTAAGGTGTTGATCTATATTTTCTATCTTTTTGTGAGTTGGTTTCATAACATTTGGTATTAGAGCTTTGGATTCTAGGGTTTTGCTGCTCCAAATAGGTCATCATGGAATTTTTGCTATAATTTTTTTGCTATGAAGTTTCTGAAGCTAAACAAAAAACCCATTTGAGAAGAAATCATTCTGAACCTCGGTTCTAAATTCCATCTCAAACAGGTCATCGTGGCATTTTCACTATAACATTTTCACTACAAAGTTTCAAAAGAAAAAAAATCGATTTGAGATGAAATCATTCTGAACCTTGGGTACGAATTTTGAATCTTGTCTCGCTATATTGTCGGTGATATTGTTTGAGTAAATTAGGGTTTTTGTAGTCTCTCGAATTACATTCCAAACAGGTGACCTTGGAAAGATCGTCATAAATTTCTCTATGAGCATCAAATTGAAATTTCGTAAGGAATTACATAAAGATGAGAGACTGTAATTTTCTATGTATTGGTTTCAAGTCCTAAGGCTGAAACAATGACATGTGGTAGTTCGTACAATTTTGCTCTACTGACCCAGTCTATAATCCGGTCATCATGGGAGATTTGAAATAACTCTTCCTTGCAAAATCCAATCTTGATCAGAGTTGTGGGGCTTGAAAGAGGACTCAGAGGGCTACTATAGGACGCAATTTCAAAACATGGAGATCTGAAAGTACATAGTTACAGGGATTTCAAGATCAAGCTCCTAAAATCAAGAAAAGGTGATATGAGGAGGTTTGATGGCAAGGATCCATTAAATTGGATACTACAGATGGAGCAATATTTTGATCTACATGATGTGCAACTGTTACAAAAGGTACGTATTGCATCTTCATATTTAGAACCGGATCAATTTTTATGGTATAAAGGGCTTTGTTCTCGTAAACCACTTGTTACGTGGTCAATTTT
>APFE030171659.1:63598-77470 GCA_000404065.3 Pinus taeda
AAAGCATTGGAAAGAATTACCACTCCTCAAACTCTCAAGATAGAAGGACATATCAAGAAGAAAAAGGTTCAAGAAGTGAAATATCACATCGAGAAAGAAGAAATGAATATGACCATATATTGTAATACATTGGCCATAATTACCACTCCTCAAACAATCAAGATAGAAGGACATATCAAGAAGTGAAAGATCACATCGAGCATCAAGAAATGAATCTAACCATATCTTGTAATTCATTGGAAGAAATTTCCACTCCTCAAACTCTCGAGATAAAAGGACATATCAAGAAGAAAAATATTCAAGCAGTGAAATATCACATCGAGCATCAACAAAAAGTTCTCCAACTTTTAAAGGATAACGACACTTTGGTGCAAAATTGAATGAAACAACAGGCAGATCAACATCGCAGTGAAATAAGTTTTGATGTAGATTTTTACGGCTACATCTCAAGCAAGCTATTTATGAGAAGGAAATGTTGGCAATACTACATGAACTTAAGAAATGGCGACCTTACCTAATGGGAAGACACTTCAAGGGAAGTAAAATTTTGTTGCAGATGCACTATCAAGAAAGGATGAGGATGTGGAAGAATTGGTTTGTGATATTTCTATTATCCAACTAGATTGGATAAACAAAGCAAGGGATGAATGGAAGAAGGAAGAAGAAGTGTGGCCACTCATTCAAAAGTTGCAGAAGATACCAGTTCAAACAAAATTGCCATAACTTGACAAGGAAGGAAAAATCATATTGGAGCCTGGAGCAGTCACAGAAACAAGAACCCAACAACTACGAAATCGATAAATTTCAGAGTATCTCATCAAGTGGAAGAAATTACCCGCTGAAGATTCCACATGGGAGTACAAGAATTTTATACAGAAACATCAAGAACTACTCAAGCGTTGAGGACAACACTTTTTGAAGGAGAGGGGCATGTAGGTCCCTATACTACTAGTGTAACCCCTTACTGTTATTAGTACAACCCCCTTATTGAATTGGTGTGCCCATGTAGTCCCCATATTGTTATTAGTGTGCCCCATAGAAGCCCACAATTATTATTATTTTCCCCTTACATTATTATTTTTATGTCGGATCTGATTATATTATGACCCCTTAGACTCCTATATATAGAAAGGAGGTCTTGTCATTTGTATCATCCAAGAATTGTTCATTTGTGTAATGTAAAGTAGGTTGCCACCTCGAAGAAGTTGAATTCTAAGGTGTTGATCTATCTTTTTGTGAGTTGGTTTCATAACAAACATACTCATCAACAACGTATAACATAATCACCAAGTTATCTAACATAAAACAACAATAATAATGCATACAACCACATGTTACTATCATTCATGATTATCCAACACATGTGCATATGACTACACTAATCAACTAGCATCTATCATGTATGTAACCATATCATCAATAGAAATAAATGCATACACATATCCATAATTCATATAAAAATCCTTAACTTACATAACTGCATGCCCAACATACAAACTTGTAGGATGACATGCTCTTGCCTCGAGGTCCAATGCTGCAACTTCACTTTGATGGTCTGCATCTCCTGCTCTATCTTATTCAACACATTAGAATCATAACATAACAACTACATCATGATGACATAACTACTTCCAATGACTTCACAATGCATATATAACCTATTATGCATGCATAACCATAACCATAACAATGCATGCACAACAATCTATATACATCGACATGCATAACAAATGCATATAAATCCATACACTCATGATGGCACATTCCAAAACAACACCATCAACCTTCACACAGAGACATCACTACAACCATGACCAACACCATGAAAATGCAACAATTACATGGACTATAAGCATAAGGAACACATATGTAACCAACATGAATGCATGACCAACACACCACCCATCCAGTTTGAGGGGTGAACTTGGCTCTACCACTCTGTAACACCCTCCTCCCACATCTACCCAAGTAACCAACCAACCAAGGTAAACATGTGGCAAGAAGTTATTGTGATATGATTTAACTCCCTATGTGTCAGTTAAGGAAGTGGAACCAATGAAACCACACCATACTGACCTTCTACATCAACAATATAAATCCCAGGAGCCATCCCAACCACTTAGGTAACCAACCCCTGGGTCACACTAAGTTTTTAGACCATTAAACCCCTGGATTCTCCCTTGATATGGACAATCATGCATCCAAGAGGCTCCATATACTCCCACAGCATGTGTATGCATGCATCTAGGGACTTTTGTTCCCAGTGTTGTGTCTGCATCTTCGGGATTTGAGCCACTTTTCCAAGCCCAAATCTCAGGTCACTTCCCAGAACTCAATGACACTTTTAGAAATCAAAGACAACAACATAATAAGGATTAAATTGCAATTACTTAAACAAGAACTTACCTGGAGCCCCACTATCCATGACAAGAATTTCGTCAAACATGTCACAAATATGTAATCTATAGGTTTAAACAATATCTTTTGGCATAGGGGTCTCATACTCATCTATGAATTGCTAAGAAGTATTGATGCCTCATCACATTAGCTACAGTTTCATCCATTAGGCCATATATACATTGTTCATCCATTTAGAAGTAAAAACGTGATGATAGCCATACATAGCCACTATCATAATGCATGTTCATAACCATCATAATAGCAACGGAAATACCAAGGAAACAACATCCATACAATCCACATATAAACTAGTATAATGCACTTGAATTAACAAAGAGAAATAACCTCATATTAATGATGTAAATGCAAACTAGGTTTGGGACTTCCATGAACCACCCTACTATAGACATGGCTGAGCCAAATCTCTCTCCATCCATTCACCCTCGTGCCATATTCAAAGCATGAATTTGGGATATCATAAAACACATCAATAAAAACCATCCAAGGCTTCCAAAGGCCAAACCACCTTATGCCATCAAACAATGATTCTTCCTCACAGTCAAACATCACAAAAACATCATCAGATCTATCTCTACCCAAGCCTTCCAGAGCTCCAGAGTGTTTGTTCAAAGGAAGACTTCCAGGACTAGTATCTTAACCCAAAAATGTTGTTAAGCTTCTAGAGTGTTTGTCCAACTAGAACTTCTAGGTTTAGTAACTCAACCCACCAAGGGCTTCGAGATCGTTTTTCCATCCAAGGCTTCCAAGACTAGTAACCCAAACCAAGTTGTTGCAGATCTTCTAGAGAGTTTGTCCAACCATGGCTCCCATGAACTAGTAACTCATCCCAAGCTAAAGGAAACATGATAATCAACCAGAAAAACAAAGAAATGAACCCATAACTCCATGTCTATCTAGGAAATGGAAAAGGCTAGGAAAATCCATTATCAATATAGGCAATCCTCCATTCCAATGATAGATCATGACCAATAAACCACATGCATATTCCATGCATGCCAAAAAAAGTGAAGAAACATACATGCAACTCGGTACCTATAAGAAAAACCATTATAGTCGTTGATCCTGATGTCCTCTTGCGCTTTCCTGCTCTTCCTTTGCCTTCTTGCTCCCAAAATCCAAGTATGCCATGCTCCTCCAAGAGTCCTCCAAGAAAACTCTAAGTGTCCAAGAGTATGAAAGAGAGAGAACAGAAGAGAGCTCTACCAAAACTTGTCAACCAAAGCTTTCCAATTGATCCTCAAAATCCTTTTTATCAACGAGGCCTCTATTTTCTTCAATTTCCATTTTTTTCCTTCAATTTCCTCCTCACATGCATCATGTGACCTTTCACCTCCCTTTTCTCCTAATTTCCAAAATTTCTTAAATAAATGTGCCAAAATGCCATTTTATTTTTTCAAAGCCTTTTCGGTTTCCTTTTCCAATTTCCTTACACATAATAAATTGAAGTGACACCCTACTAGGATGTTTTTTCCCAACATTCATCTTGGAATAAGCATCCCATCGATTGTGGTTATTATTTTTCCCTTATTGACTTTTATTAGATGGATTTTTAACTAGGGTTGTTACACTAACTTATGAATATATATCTATGTCCTACCATCTATCAAACCCTCATGTTAAGCAATTCTGAATGGCATTCAAAAATTTGCAATCACAATCCCTGAATCTCGCCGCAACTGCAATACTTTTCATGAAAAGTTTAGAATTGTTTTTGGCCAATATGAGGAATAGTTGCATATATACAAAGCCCTAGTAATTCCAACAACAAAAAAGACATGTTTTCTCCATAAAATCATTGTTTGAGAAGGACCATAAATGGTAGCCACTCATACAATTTAGATAAATCAATAACTTTGTAGTCTTGGATACCTCCTATATGTAAGAACCACTTATAAATTTAATCTAATAAGTAAATATTTCCTTTCATAACCATGCAAGGCGTATGAATTCAAAAGCTAACTATGGTTAGCTTTAGGGGGAAACTTGAGTTGATCTCAATATAATTAACAATACAGACTACAAGAAATAAAACATTCCACAGAATTCCTAGATGGTCATAACTAGCCATGTTAATGTGAAATGAAACCTCCCTAATAAATTTGCCACTTTTATCTTTGGCAAGCTTGCAATTATAAGAGAATCACAAGGAAGGGGATCTACAGAGAACCAAAACATCTCTAAGCAATGTTAATACTAGAGTAAGACACTTCCCTCACATCAATCTAGGGACCTGCACCCCAAACCTAGCTCTTATATTACCAAAATCTTTTGATCAATATGGTATTTCATAAACAATTGTTGTCTTACAATTGTTACCAATGCCAAATTATTACACTCATATTCACACCATTTTTTTGTATTTCTCTTACCCTAGAGAAAATTTGTATTGGTCAATACTAAAAATCCATTTAGAGCTGACCTCATTTCATAAATTATGATCTTTCTGCAAATTTAAGTGCCCATGAGCCAAAATGATTTTTGAGGATATGTTGCATGATAAAGGAAGCATGAAATGTGTGATCTGTTGTTGATTTGTAAATGTGTTGATATGGTAGTATTATCATATTAACATCAACATACATCGAGCTTATGGAAAGCATTCAATGGAAATTTGTCTCCTGTAAGGATCATGGCATGGGGTCTTGATTTCAAAAGATGAGTAAAATCGTGAGGACATGCAACACAGTAAGCAACTAGTGTGGAGCTTCCTTGCCTGTAAATTTGTGAGGCTCGGTAAGCATGAACCTATGTTTGATCCTTGAGCTTTGCAAGGATTCTAATAAGGTTTTCACAAAGTAAATTGTTAATTTGTTTGAGTTTTATGGGATGCCACTCAGAAACAAACCATGTAATCTCTTGTAAGGTATCAAAACATTGATTTGAAACTGAAAATGAAATAAAAACAATAATATCTTCTAGGTCGACTACAAAAGGTAGTTTCAAATAATGATCAGGAAAGTATTCTAAATGGATATTCCATAAGCCCCTTTTTTGAGAAAGGAAAAACATCCTTTAAATCTTAATTATATCATAGTATGCACTAATAGTTTACAAGTTTTCAGTAAATAATATATAACTGAGGCTCACATTAACCTAGCAATAATGTGGGCACAAGTTTTTACCCTAATATTAAAAAAATGGTCTACAATAATTCGATCAATGACATTGCAAGTGATGTGCATTTACTATCTTCTAGTGTTTGTGAAAATTAGTTCCCTATACCATCGCCACTAGTGCCAAAAAACCCCAAAATAAACATTAATGGCAAAAAAGCATCATTATTTTCAATCAACGTGAGGGTCCAAGAAAAAATTTTGAAGATACTTACTTAGAACGAGAACTGGAGCATGCATGGCTATAACTTATGGCCTCTAATGCTCCGTCAAGGGAAAATCGTAGACTAGAAAAAAAATGCCAAACATAAAAATGCTTCCGAAAACGAGCTAGGAATAATGATAATTTTAAGGGTAGTTTGGCTTCATCTAGGTATTAGAAGCCAAAATGATAATTCACGAAGTTATTCAATGGAACACAATTTGATCCAAACACACAAGAAGAAAGAACCCTTGCGAGCACCCAAAGAAAGAACAAGAAGAAACCTTGGAGGATTTAAAATGAGTAATGAAATTGGTCTCTTTTGTGTCACTTTATTTATGGAATGTTTCTTTTTGTTTTGGAATTTTACATTAAGAATTTCATAGGGTTCATGCCCTCTTACGTTTTCCATTCTTATAGACCACATTTCCATAGGTTTCTCTTGCCATTTTTATAGATTTTAGACTAATGTATCTCCATAGTTTGTTTTAAATTTAATGGTTTACATGCTTATATTTGTAAGGTAATGAGTTAGAATCTCTCAAAGTGTAATTCTAAAGGTGTGAAATAATGAATATTTTATGTTCTTTTGGTTAACAATATGTTAATATTATGTGTAATTTAAACAATACCAAGTAAATAAATCATTGAACATAATCATTTTTGCTTAGTTATCATTGAGATTATCTAAGAATTATACATATTTTCAAATCACTAATTCATTTTTCCACAAGAATTAAAATTTGATGAATGTGACCTTGCAAGTTGTCTTTATTGTTCATATTGTCTATATTATAACTCTAACTTGAAGTATATTATTTGATTCATTAGTTGGAGCTTATACAAGTGGACATTGTCTACACAATTCTTTTGGAGTATTTATCTTTTAGTTGATGGATGTATGTTTCACCCAAAATATACCTGATCTTCAAAAATTATAGAATGAATGAATCATGGAGACATCTAAAATAAATTAATTTTTATTCTCGCAGATAAAATTAATGAACATTTTTCTACCTCCACAGAAAATTTATGCAAGCATATATACATTGGTGATCCTTTTTAATCTTCCACATTTATCTCAAACACCCATATTATGAGTAAGACATAAATTAACCTACCATATTAACATTGGATTGCCCACTATTTGACCAATTACAACCCAACCAAATAGTATACAAAATAACCACATAGTGTATGTTTTTTTAAACAAATAATTTTATTGTTAAGAATATAAAAAACTTGCTACACTAGCAATGGTAAAGAGGAAAATTTCCTATAAGAAGCCAATCATTTAAAAAAGTAAAGAATAATGGAAAAAAAAATTATATACGCAAAAAAACATTAGAGATCCTTTAATGGGACCAAATATGAACAACAAGACAAAGATAGTGTTATATGTATTTTGTGTTCTTTTGAGAATCACATTATCAAGATGAAGGTTTACCTAGGAATTATCATTCTAAGATTCCTACTCAAATGTAATTCACAGAAGAATGTCAATCTAGTGTAACCATTTGGTGACTCACTATGGGATATAAAACAGATGAATGGCATAAAAATATTGCTACACCTAGTAATGGTAAACAAGAAATTTGGCTATAACAAGCCAATCATTTAAAAAAAAGAGAAAGAATAATAAAAAAAAAATTATATATGCAAGGAACAAGTTTGAAGATCCTTTAATGGAGCCAAATAAGAACCATGAGACAAATTTAGTGCTAGATGTATTTTGAATCTTTTTTATAATCACATTGTCAAGATGAAGGCTTGGGAATTATGGCTCTAAAGTTACTTCTCAAATGTGCTTTTAAAAAAATGTCAAAACCGTTGTAAGCCTTTAGTGACTATATCTTAAATATAAAATCGATGAGTGACACAAATCAACTACTAAAAATATCTCTAAAGTCTTTGGTGATCCATTAAGAGTACTTGCAAATTCATTTCAGACGATTTCCTTCACATGGTTTTAGAGAACAAAGTGTGATAACATATGCTTTATAAAATGATCAGGGTTCCTTTAGCTACCAGAATCATACAAGATATTTTACTTATGTGATGTTGTTAAAATTGCATTTAAAATACCATAGAAGAACATATGTGCATGCTTAAACAAGAGGAAACATGACAATAATCAGCAAGTGAAAACACGAGACATTTGATAACAGAGTTCATCCAGTGTGGACTACGTCTCCGGGCCCGGTGTCAAGATGGTTTTGGCTACTTCGTATAATGCTAGAAATGACGATGATGTACATGGACAACACTTTGTCTTAGCAAGGTCATATTCCCTCAAACAAGAGTGGCTTTTCTCTCCACGAGACGTTTCGCTTACAGGAATTCTCACTCAAGAAGGTTTCCTCTTAGCATGACAAACTAAAATGATCTCACACAATGTGGCAATGAGCATCCCTTCAACATAGTTACATAGGAATCTCCACAACAATACATAGCATGACAAGCTCAATACATCTCACATAATGTGGAAAAATTGATCCCACAACATAATAAACAGGGATCTCAAAACATAATACATCATCTCAGCGATTATGAAGGAAAACATGACATGACTAATTCATGTACCTTTACCTCTGAATTTTATAGAAAAATGGAAGGCTTAGCTACAAAAACTAACTGCACAACTGAATTTCTATCATCGAGAGGTGTAAAATCGACTATCCATTTGTCAAATTTCGACACCATCAAAATCTGGGCCTGTAGGAATCTTTTAGATTCCCTGTGACTCTCCAAAGATTTTGTTCTCTGGGCTGAATGAAGATCTACAACAAAAATCACAAATCTAATCTCGCCATCATGATCCTTGCGAGATTCTGAGAATTTTGAGTATAAAGTTGGCTGCATTCTAACTCTAGCGAATTTTAGTCTCCAAGGAATCTGGAAGATTCCCTCAAGATTCTTCAAAGATTCTATTATGTTGGGAATATGCAAATATAGAACTCAGATGTTGATTCTAATTTCACGATCGTATTCCTTGTGAAATTCCAGTTAAAATGACTGTAAACTTCATATCATTGTGACAAAATGAAAATTTACCTCCCCATGGAATCTTTCATGCATCAAGGAATATTTTGTCTCGAAATCTGTGCCATCATTCTGCCTCCTAGAAATACATCAAGGTTCCACACAATCACAGTTCCAAAATTTCATGGTTCCTCACTACTCCTCCATTGGTGTATTACTTGTTTGGTGCTCTGTTCCTCTGTCAGTTCTCCCCGAGCGCATCTACAAAGGTGAGATCAAATACCTATGTTCGGGCGGACTTTACCACCTAGAATGGTTATGGCGCAATGGTAAAAGGGGAAATTGGTTGGAGATAGGTCGGGGGATCAAATTCCTACCTTCTCAAAATAGGTGCATTGTTCTTTTATTGCATTGTTTGATTGGCACGCAGTCTTCAATTAATGGTGAATAATTATGGTTCTTATTTCGGACACCGCCTGCTTGGGGCTGACCACATGGGTCAGGTGGGTTCGACCCCCACTGGTCCATTATCTTGTCATCAGTAGTGGTTCCATGGCCCATGGGGTGAGGTTCCCGATCAACCAAACCCCATCCCATTTATATACATTGTCGTCATTTGTTTTGGATACTAGGTCCGAGGGTGGTAGGGGTGACAACCCACCCCCCACCAAGCTTTCCATTTGTATAGTTATATGGTTAAGATTTGGGGTGGTGGGGTTGGTGGCCCACCACCCTTTAATATATATTTTTAACTTTATCATAACCACTTAGAATATTTCTCAAACCATAGGATTTATTGGACAAATTAACGATACCAAGAATTTCCCTAGAGTTTGACCAGATTCTGGTGCCATATGTCAACTAATTTGTTGCCTTTTTAGTCTGCCACTTTTCCAAGTCAACCTTGAACTTTGACTAACTCTATATCCTCCATACGAACTCGGATTTGAGTGTCGTTCACATCGTTGGAATCAAGGCGATGATCACTTCGATCTGATGCTGAGTTTTTTGAGATTTTTCCACTTTGAATTTTGACCATTTCTTAGCCCTCTTGTACTTTTGCATGTGTCTAGATCCACCTAGATCAATCCTCCCCATTGAGGATATTTTGGTCCTCCAAAAACATGAAAATAATCTTCAAATTCTTTGTACCTTGTCTGCACTACAAGTTTCCTCATTGGTCACCCTTCCTTATCCTTCACCTTTGTCCTTCAGAGCCATAAGTGATGAGCTGACACCTACACCCTCTACAACCTGTAGTACAATTCTACAAGTTGCATGCTTAATTTACATGACCAAATAATGACCCAAGAATCCCATACTTTCCATGAATTTATAACACATACTTTGTGGTCAAGTTTACATCAAAATGGAAATAGTACCCGAGCTATGAAAATAGGGCCAAAATATCATTGTTCATTCAACAAGTGATGGAAAAACCTCATCACTTTTACAATATAAACTGCAACAAATGATTTACAAAAATACGGCCATGACAAGCTAACACATCTAGAAAAAACCATCTCTCACTTATCAAAGTGAATGGGTCATCTCCTTATGGGAGATTCAATTGTCGATCAACTCTTTCAACTGGTTTCTACACAAACGCTTTGTCCTTAAGGTGCTTCTCTGGATGGAGCCTCCAACACGTGGCTCTTTGATGACCACGTCTTTTGAAATGATTACAATGAGTCTTCTTCTTCCAGATCTGCCTAACATGCTTCTTTCCTTGCTATGGAGAATGCCTTTCACACCTCATCCTCTTCCATGCTGCCATTCTCTTCTAGCACTCAGAAATCACATGGTTATGTAAACCACAAAAAGTACATGTTGTTCGATTCCATGATTTATGTTCATCATTAACAACATGCTTGTAATCTAAATGAACATTAGAATACTGAGACTTTTTATAACTTTCTTGGTTGTCTCTAGTGTAATTATGGCGATGGGAGCTTGTCTCATCTCTTTCCCCACAATGGGCACTACCATGGGATGATGGTGATGCGTACCCATCATTCTCTTTCCTCGACAGTTTCAACAATGTCTCGGAAGCACCTGACACTTTTGAACATTCTCCTTCAGTGTATACCAAGCTTGCGAATAAAGGTCTTTGCACAACCTCGAATGGTTGAATCATGCCTTGGCCATTAACACCAAGTCCTCCTCCTTTGTACCCCATCTTGCCAAGGAGTCTCATGCCATTTCTTGTAATCGGTATCTTCACATTTCCAATATAAATAACATCATGTGAAGATAAAATCTGAAGAAAAATCGCAATTGTTTACCTCAAATGTTGATTTGAAAACAAGTGGTGAGGGCTTCTCCATGCCTTCACTACACTTCAACTCCTCCAAGGCATTTGTCATGGCTTGCAGCTGAAGCTTCAATCTCTGCTTCTCCTCTTTCTCTTCTTGTAAAAGCCTCCGTAATTCAGCATCCTTTTCTTGAAGGCTTCGATCATATCACTTCAATACTTCCAAGGTTGCCTCTACGGCTTGCAACTGAAGCTGGAATCAATGTTTATCTTCTTTCTCTTCTCATAGAACCATCTTCAATTCAATGTTATCTGCTTGAAGACTCTAGTTAATTTCCTCATTCGAATTATGAGAAGATGATGACATCGATGAATGTACATTGGAAGGTGTGGATGGAGCATCATTCTCTACTCTTTATTTCTCCTGTCTCTCATAAGATTCATACAATATGTCCACCATTTTGGACATCTTGAGCATGGCCTCGTACATCTCTTTGTCATCCTCCATTTTTTCACATTCAATCATTGTTCACGTTCGGAATTCACATAAGCGAGAAGACCGCTCTAATACCAAACTTGATCTGGGTTCCTTCAGCTACCGAAATCATCCAAGATCTTTTACTTCTATGATGTTGTTAGAATTGCATTTAAAAGAGCATATAAGAACATATGTGCATGCTTAAACAAGAGGAAACATGAAAACAATCAACAAGTCAAAACACGAGACGTTTGACAATGGAGTTCATCTAGTGTGGACTACATCTCTAGGCCTGGTGTCAAGATGGTGTTGGCCACTTTATATAATGCTGGAAATGATGATGATGGACATGGAAAATGCATTGTCATAGCAAGGTCATATGCCCTCAAACAAGAGTGGCTTGTCTCTCCATGAGTGTTATAGACATTTTTGGGAACTTCTTCAACCCCAATCATAAATGTCCATAAACTGAGGGCTCCTAAGTCCCTAAAAGTGTTGCTTCACTGCCTAAAGGAACAAGGTCAACTGATTACATCATCTCCCAGAATTTCCCCACTGAAAACTGCTCATAAATGGTCAAAACTGGACCATACTGAATGCTCAATGTAGAGGGTGTGATGCATATCACCTTCCTAATGTACAAGGTGTGATGCATACTGATTTGCTCCACTGTAGGGTGCGATGGTTGGGAATGGACAAATGGCAGGGGCAAAAATGCGAGGTGGAAGATCATGGAATCTTCCAGAAGCTCCCCCTCTCACACCTGCCTCTCTATTTTCGACCGAGGATGAGTAAGAGATCATCATTCTCCAAGTGGAAGCAGGAACTATCAGAGAGAAGACACTAATCAAGATCCCAGAAGATGACTCACCTCTCTGTAATCATCTATATATGGATCCCTCATCACAGAGATCCAGAGGCTGGAATTTTGTATCTTAAAGAGAAGTGTTGTTGGTTTTCTGGTGTATATTCATAGTGTTGGGTGATCTAAGCTTTTCTTGAGGTGAAGAAGGGCTTCTTAGCTGGAGGATGAAGATGGGTCAGAGCACATGGTTGTAATCCTCTTGCTACTTTGATCTTAATAAAGCTATTCTTGTTTCCTTCCATATTCTTGTGTACTTTTTTATATATGCATGTATATGGTTAATACACATTTGATCTTGTATTATTTATGAATTTAGATCCTTTTTTCTTGGATAGTAGTATGTTGTTGTGATTCCACAGGTTCTTTTGAAGCTGGGCAGACAAAGTTCTATCAAGAAGGAGAGGAAATCAAGCGCAAGACTCAGGTTGGTCTTCTTGGTTCTCCTCTCGTCTATTTTCATAAGAGGAAACAATAGTAGACTTTGATTGTTTGTTTCTAAGATAGCCACCCATCTTAGTGGGAATAGCAGCATCCGAGTGGACACTATTCCCGGATAACATCTATTCCTTAGCCAAAACTGCTGAAATGTGAATACATGAAGCTCCAAGCTTTCTCAAAAGTCCAACCATGCTAATGACTGAAAAATCACAAGATATAGACAAACCATAACTCATCCTAGCCTCTAGGAGTTGAGCTCACAAGTTTAGGAGCTGTTCCAACAAATTCTAAACTAATAACTACAAATGAGGCAATGGAACAACTTGCCTCTAGAAACTAGGGAATTGATTCATTCAGTTGCAAACTTCTTTTTGATAGATGAATCTACCTCCATAAGTGAAAATTTAACATAATTACATCTAGATCCATCAACAATGTAAATTTTGAAATGGGAACTATATACTCAAATTGGGAACTCTGGCCGAAAAACCCCGAAAAAACATCAAAAACAGTGATAAAAACGAAAAGTGTTGATGCTGGAATAACACCTTTTCTTTTGTAAAGAGAGCTTCAGCATAAATCACATCAAAAAGATCAATGTCGACGCGTTTCGAACCAACCAGTGTGGTTCATCGTCAGGACGAGTTGAAGGAACAGATCAGGCCTAGCAAGCTAATATACTGAGCAGAGACTCCAACGGCTACCTAACGGCTATATTTGATTTGGACCTAGGTCATAATTATATTATTAATAAAATTAATTTAATTATCATTTTTCATAATATTAAGGTAATAATATTTTAATTCCTTGAGATAAGAGAAATTAGGTTATATTGGTAAATATAATCTAATTATTAAATATAATATTTTTAAGAGCTGATATTATTAAAAGAAAATTATTTGTTTAAATAAATTAAAGGTTATTAAAATTTTTTATTTTACCTAGGTCATAATTATATTATTAATAAAATTAATTTAATTATCATTTTTCATAATATTAAGGTAATAATATAATATTTTAATTCCTTGAGATAAGAGAAATTAGGTTATATTGGTAAATATAATCTAATTATTAAATATAATATTTTTAAGAGCTGATATTATTAAAAGAAATTTATTT
>APFE030171659.1:79634-114119 GCA_000404065.3 Pinus taeda
ATCGAAAATGCAAAATATCGACCTTCTTCTTTAAATATGCAAATCAATAAAAACCTCACTACAAAAAAAATAAAAAATAAAAACAAGAAAATATGAAGAAGAAGATCACTTCCATAATTATTAAATTTACAAAATAATTATTTACATTTCATACTTTAGAAAATTTAAAGTAAAAAAATAGGTCTTTTAAAAAAAGGGTGTGATACAGAATAACCACTTTTTAAAATCAGCATGAAAATCACTACCATTCATTACCATTCTAAAATGCAATGTACATAAAAAAAATTAAAGTGCCATAAACTATGCTCTATAAAAAACATGTGTTTTCTGCATCACCCCTTTTCAAAATCGGGTCACTTTTTTGCTATCTCTACAAAAAGGGTAACAGTATCAGTTCCCGTTTCAAAGTTTACATTGTTCATCAATTTACATTAAATTACATCATAATTTTGACATTAAGAAGGAGAAAAGTCAAATTGTCAAGTAACTAGGAGAAAAACAAACTATACTTGGTCAAATTGAGCAAAATTTCCCCAATGCGTTGCGCTGGTTTCCCTATGCGTAGCGCCTGTTTGCAGCCACTTTTGGAGGCTTTTCCGGTGTCCAAATCTGCTCCAAGTGTTCTTATTGGAAAGTTCTACCTATCTACTTTCTAGAACAAGTAGAATTTTTGAATTTAACCTCCATTTTCCCATCCAAAACTGAGTTCTCCCAACACTGCTTCCTGTGTGTCAAAAATAGGGGCACTAAGGTCATTTTTTGAGTGTTTTTGACCTTTTTGAGAGCTCAAAACATGCCAAATTTCTTGGCCATTGGTAGACAAGCATATTTCTTGATGCCAAATCCAAAAATGCCGATATTTTCTCATTTGGATGCCTCCATCAAAAGCGAGCGCCAGGTGGCGCGGCGCATAAGGTAGAAAATTTTGTGTTTTAGCCCAAAATTTTCAAAAATGCAAAAAGTGTCCCAAATTTTTTGAAATTTGGGTTGAGTCTTCTCCATCAAGAGCTGTGTTGGGCCAAGGAAGCCTCAGCCAATATCTGAAGTCTATCTTGCTCCTTTCGCCTCCTTGATACCCTTTTCAACTTTGCCTTCAAGCTTCTAATTCTTCCTTGCAACTTTTATTTCTCGCCATGTAATGATAGGCTATATGCCTCAACATTGCTTTCTCCCTATTAGCCTTCTCTAGCAACCTTTCTAAGTGGATATTCACTCTCTCAAGCCATGATTCTCGATCGGTATTGATTTCTTGCTTAAGTGACGTGAGCTTCACCTTCCTCCTTTTGGCAGCTTGGCGGTTTTCTCGTATGTTTTGCAATTCCATAATCATTTGCTGATCTTCAAGCTGCTTGTTTCTTTGCTCTAGGTATTTTATTATCCACTTAGCTTTTTCTAAGTTGAGGGACAAAGCATTGATGTCCGCCTGTTGCTCCTGGATGAACTCTTTGAGCTTTGAGCTTTGTGGGCCCAAATCAGTGTCATCATCCTCAATAAGAATGAAATCAGTCTCCTGCTCACTTGAAGGCCTCTCATCATGTAATGGCCTCTTGCCCTTGTCCTAAACCTGCTACGTTGATGAAGGAAGCGAGACCCCTTCCACCCCAGGTGGAGATAATACTCGCTTTGCTGCTGTGAACAACCGTCTAGTGCCCTTTTGATAGGTGACAAACATCGGCATATTAGTTGTCTGTATCTCATGACCCTCCTGCTAATGTGAAGTTCCACCTATCTCATGAAAAGCCTCTGGAGGTCCCTGAGGAGCTGTGAAGAACTCATGGGAAATGAAGTCCATCCATGAGATGCCTTGCAAACCAAGTTGATGTATGACCACAATTTTAATGAGAGCAAAACTATAGATACTATTAAATTGTTGCTGAGGAGTCTTTTATTGTACTAGGGTGGTCATCTTCTCAATATTTCGGCACATGAAGTAGGGGAGATTCATCATTCTCACCTTGGTAAAGTGCATCAACAGTCTAATATGGTAGGCATATAGGCAAGAAAACCGGCCCTCACAACTGAAATATTTCATTATCAATTTCATCAAAGGAGCATATGAATCTTTTAGGTACCGAAAGGGAAAAACTCTACTGAGTTGTCTCAAATAACCGGGCTTGATGTATGGTTCATAATGTTCCCTGTCAATTTTCCGCCTTTTATGCCATTTCTCTCCAATATTAGGAATGTCAGTTGCTAGAGAAATAGATTCCGGTGTTAAAGTGAATGTTACACCAGCTAGAGTGGCTTGGCCATTATGTAGATGAAGCACAAACAACCAAGCTAACTCATGATGATACTGGATTCTAGCAACCATCTCAT
Source organism: Pinus taeda (assembly GCA_000404065.3). Lineage (NCBI taxonomy): Eukaryota > Viridiplantae > Streptophyta > Pinopsida > Pinales > Pinaceae > Pinus > Pinus taeda. The sequence continues at coordinate 81,954 of APFE030171659.1, forward strand.
AGAATTCATAACAAGATTGGTGTTGGAAGCATGTGATAGTAAGAGGGTAGGCCTACAGCTCAGCAAGTGTAGTAGGTTCCTTTCTTATATGTTTTCCACCCTTATGAGGTCTCCTTGGTGCATGTATTTCGGTAGGAGAGTCACTGTGTGTCTCTTCATCACGGTCATATGAAGGATCAGACTCCATGTTTGCTAGTGGGTGAGTTTTCTTGATGAGTAGTAGGAGATTTATGGTGTTTTTAATTTTCTGCCACCAAGGGTAAAAATATATGAGGGACTGTGGGGGGAGAGAATATGAGGGGTTTTGGCAATGTTAGGATAGGGTTTTGTTTGGGAAATAGGGGATTAGGGATTAATATGTATGCTTAGGGACAACAATTAGGGTTTGGGGATTTGTAGTTAGGAGTTGGGAAAATGGGAATTGGGGATAGGGGTGAATGGATATGGGAATTAGGGAATGGGTGGATAAGCTGGGAAAATGAATGGAGGAGTGAAAAAATGAGGGAGTGGTAGAATAAACTTGGTATCAAAATGACAAATACAAACCCTAGGCAATGGCTTTTGAGAAATTGCAAGGAATTAGGGTTTGCGTTTTTTCACACAACCACCATAAATTTTCAAGAAAAACTCCTTCACTAGCAAGGAAGAGGGCTTAACTTACTTGCACACTAGAAGATTAGAGCGATTTTTGCAATTTGAGGGAGTTTTTTAGGAAATCGGGCTTGGAAGCTCTATGCATTGTGCCTCAAACCCAATGCATCGCATCTCTTGTGTGCGTCGCGCCAGTACAAATTTAACAATGAAGAAGGCGACCTAGTGCGCCACGCCTTTCATCCAATGTGTTGCACCCACAAACTTGCACAATTTTACTTCAGTTTTGCTCCCTTTGCTCAACACGGCCTTCACTTTGCTCAATCTTTCTATTTTGAATGAAAATGAGCTTTTTGAATTGAGGAAAATGATTTTTATACAAGAGCTTTTAATTTTTCCTTCATAAAACCCACTTTTATAATGTTTGCAATGTGACTTACTTTTTCAACTCTGTTTTTGAACAATTTACTTTATTTGTGCATTTGATGAACTAAATGACTTAATTTTTTGTTTGTCTTGCAGAGGATGGAGTAGCTGAAGCTTGGCAAGGTGACCAGGGTTGCCACTGAAGTTTTTTACATACAAAAGAACTAAAATTACATGAATTTATACAATAAAAACCTAAAATACTTTGTTTTTCCTCAAAATAGAGTTTTGAGGAAAAATACATTTCTAAGCGAAATGTATTGGTACTGGAACTTTATTCAACCTTCTCATGCGCCTCCTGACTATTATTAGACATTTTTGAGACCTTTTTTATGAAACCCTAGACATAATGAAACTGAAACCCTAGAAGAGACTCTTGCAAATTTAAAGACAAAAAGTGACTATAGAAGATCTTGATAAATGAAACTATGCCAGCAGGTAAAGGACATGAGGGAAAATGTACAACAAGCCACTACCGTCAGATAATCCATGCTCCTAATGGAATGCAGCTGACTGAGCGGGACACCTAATATGCAATGCAACAAGAGAATTTGATCTCTGACAGAGGGATGAAGATACCGACACTAACAGAGGTTATTGTGAAACCCAAACGTACCAATGTGGGACGTAACCATATTTCTCAATTGGATTCAAGAGAATCGGGAGGTTCTATTGATGAGAAACTTCCTGATGTTGATTTGTTCTGAGTTGAAGTTGTTCTAGACTATTTAGAAGATATTGCACTTTTTCTAACTACCGGTACTTATCATGAGGATTATTCTACAACCCAAAAGAGGCATCTTATAATTAAAGCAACTAATTATCAACTTATTGTAGGGAAGTTATACAAATTGGGTCTTGAAAACATTCTCCGTATATGTGTTTTCAACAATGAAAGATATGATATTCTGTGGGAGTGTCACAGTGGAGATGAAAGAGGTCATGTAGGAGGAAAAGCTACTGCTTGTAAGGTACTACAAGTAGGAATATGGTGGCCAACCTTGTTTAAGGATGCCAAGGAGTTTTCTAAAATTTGTGATGTCTGTCAGAGGGTTGGGAGACCTTCTCATAGAGATGAACTTCCATTACATCTAGTTCAAGCATCACATGCTTTTGAGAAGTGGGTGGTTGACTTCATTGGACCTATCAACCCTTCTCAATAGACTATCTCACAAGATGGGCAGAGGCTACTCCATTAAGATATTGTATTGCCAATATTGCAACTCAGTTCATTTTTGAAGATATTATTACTAGGTTTAGTTGTCCAAGGAGTTTAAGTAATGATCAAGGAGCTCACTTTATTAATGATACTATCACAACTTTGAGTCAAGAGTTCATTATTCAGCATCATAAAAGTAGTCCATATCATCAACAAATCAATCATACAATGGAGGCCTTTAACAAGATTTTGGAAAAGGGCCTTACCAAGGTATATTCAACTAATAGAGATGATTGGGATGAATGAAATATTGCAACACTTTGGGCATATAGAAATACTGCTAAGAGGTAGCACAAGTACACTTTGTATCAGTTGCATACGGGAAAGAGACTGTAGTTACTGTGGAACTCATCATTCCCAACTTTTACATTGCATAAGCCACCAAAATGACATATCATGATTCAATTGTGAAACAACTCCAATATTTATAGGAATTAGATGAAGACAACCATATCAAAAGGAAATATTTGTTGGTTGGAGAAAAAGTCCTTCTCTATGATAGAAAGTACCTAAAACATCTAGGAAAACTCTAGATGCATTGGTTGGGACCATTCATAGTTGCATAGATTAAAGATTTAGGAGTTGTTCAACTTGCTCAACTTGATGGTATTCTTAAGCTTAGTTGGGTGAATGGTGCTTGCCTGAAACCTCACTATGGTCCTTAATTCATATATTTTTGCTTCTCCTTGTTTAAGAGTGTAGGTTAGGTTTTAGGTTAGGATTCAGTTAGTCTTTTTAGTCCCGGTAGTTTATTCTTAGTTTCTTTTAGTTGCATGAGTGGTTTCTTATTTTTTTGTTGCATTATACTGCAATTGATTGTGGTTGAGAAGGTAGAGTCTATGCCATTTTGTTGTTAGTCTGAGCCCTTTTATTGCGTGTCCAATATGTTGAGGTGTCCCTACTATAATGGTTAAATATACTGAGTTGGCAATAAATTTTTGGTTTCCGTCCATTGTACTATCACCTTTTTTAGTCCATATTGTCTAGTTTTCTAGTCGTTGATATGTTGTCTTGGGATATGCGTTTCTATTGTAATCAATTTTTTTAATTGAGCTTGATTTGGCCAGTGTTTTCCTCACCTACCTTATTCAATGCCTAAATGGGAAATCAACTGTTGGGATTTGATACAAATTTCTGTAAGTATCTAGCGTCGTGTCCATATCATTCATTTTCTTTCTAGTTCTCATTTGAGTCTTCGCCATGGTGTCTAAGTTTGAGTCTTTAATTTCCCAATTCTACCATCAGCCTCCTATTTATCTTTGCTTGCCACTTGACCAAAGACCCAAGACACTACCTCCACTCAATTTTTTGTTGCTTAGGGAAATACTTTGTTGCAGAAGTGGCAAGAATGCATAGACACATATAACCCCTTCCACCACTCAATTTTCACCACTATTTTGGAGATGGGTCCTTCATTTGAGGGAGAATCATATGTGCAAGGGAAAGATTAACTCAAGGGTGAGTCAATAGGTTGTGGTCAAGGCTTGTTGGGTCCTTCATTTTTTGGACAATTTTGAGCAAAAAGTGGTCACAAAAAAGAGAAAGGGGGAGGCATAAAAAGAGTGGCTAAAGTGATAAGAAATCAACAACATAAAGAAGATCGCAACAAGCAAAATGAAGGACCACATCATGGTCAAAGAATAGATAAAATTGAATGGATCATGAAAAATCCCACTTAGAATGATACAAAAAAGAGAAAGGGAGTGCGAGTTAGAACGGATTGGGTCAAGGAATAGCTAAAATTGATCATGTCAAGCCGTGAGAGTTAATTCTGACCACATCGAGGGAGGAGATTGATTGATAGCGTCAAACAAGCCAAAGTTGTAAAGAGACTACAAGGTTAGTTGCACAGGGAGAGAATATGATAAAAGGGCCAACATGTTAATGGAATTTAGACTCATGCTATAATTGCATATCCCTTTATTTTGTAATAGAAGCTCCAAAGGATCAATACCCGAAATATGTAATTATAATGCCGTAGATCTATGATTGTAATAGTTGTTTCACCTGTTAATAATGAAAGGGAAACTAGTTTCAGGGAGATTCATTGTGTAATGCATGTGTTTATATGCGATTATGTACCTCCTTAATTTTTTTTTAATTCCTATTCAAAGGTTATGTGTAATGTCTTTTTTATTCACTTTCATGTGTATTGATTCTTGATATATATATATATATAGATATATACAAACATTTAAAAAATAAATTATAATATGTTTGGTTATCCTAAAAAATCATTATAAATATATATATATATATTATTTAATATATAATATATAAAATAATATGAAGGTTCACCTATTTTTTTTCAACAATATGAAAAAATTATACTGAGGTTGCAAATGGTTGACGTTTAGAAAATGGATAAAGCTTTCATTAAAAGTTTAAATAAATTTCAGGAAAAAAATTGTAAAATTTTAAAATAATTTGAAAATCACAAAAGTATTAGTAATTTTTAATTTTAAACATAAAATAATATATATAAAATAATAAAAAAATATATAATTTTTTTAATCAGGGATTAAAAAAGTTTTTAGTGGTCAACTGAAATTAAATTTTTTTAATTTGTATGAATGGAAAATTAAAAAGCAATAAATATAAATCGTTATTAATTTTGTGCTTAATAAGAAATGAGCACTAAAAATTTGAAATGATTTCAATACTTTTTAAGAGTGAAATTTTTTAATAAATTATTATATATTTTTTAAAATTTAAACTAATAAAAAAAATATATCATAGGAAAAAAATATAACATACCATAAATTTTTACGGTATGAATTATTTTAATTATTAATGTAATACTATTTTAGTGTAAATTATAACATAATCCATTTTAATTATTAATGTCAGATTGTTTTAATCTAAATTTATATTGCTTATGGTTAGTTATTTCAATTCACTCACATGTTAGGTGTAAATAATTATGCTAGAATGTGTTGCTAGTTCATAATAATAGACAATGTGATACATCACGCTACCTCATGTTAAAAGGTTGATTCTGATCATTCAAACAAAATTAAAACAGAGACTGAATATAAATGATGAAGAACTTACTTCTAATTAAAATTGTCGTTTCCTCAATTGCAATTCTGAAAACAAATATCCAATCCTCAAGCGACCATGCGCGAGTCTCCACACGACCTCTCTCCATGGGTCTTCACTCAAGCGCCTTACATCTCAAACCTCTTTTGGATTATAGGAACTGTCCTCAGACAGGCGGCCGTGTAGGCTTCAATATTAATAAAAGTAGAATAAGAAATACACAAAGCTTATTAAAATAGAGTGTCTCAGACCTCAGACTGAAATGATCAAGGCAAGAATGACTCGAATGATCAAGATGATTTGAACGATTTGCAAACACTTTCTTATATAGACTCTATCTTAGCTAATTCTATCTAAACACTGATGTCAAAAGAAAATTATTGAGGGTCCTGTCGGTATCTTTTTCCACCAACGGTGTCTACTCAATCTTTTATGTACAAAGGAATCTTGTCACAACATGTGACCATCATTAACACGTTGCTGGCAAAGATTCTACCAATGTCCTGTCGGACTCCTAGTCTCCCAAAGGTCTTCTTCTAACGATCCTGGAGAGGGTTCGTACTCATCTAAAAGTTGGCAGTGGTATCTGTTCATGAGTCGGTCATACTGTTCATCGACTCCTTCATTAGGATCTTGCACATCTGTCATGTCTCCTTTTTCTTTTTGCTATATTATTGTTGTCCGGCGGGATGCTGCTGACGATGATTCTCCTTTGCTAATATTCGTCTTGATCTTATGGAGACTCGGTTGTTGTGAAGTATGCATCAACTCTTTCTTTTCCCATTTATTCAAGAAAGGAAGAGCACTAACTTCAATATCAAGAAATGAATCTTTAAAGGCGTTCCGGGTTGCAGGAGATCTTTGTACTGCTAATTCGATGCTATCTAATAATTCCCACTTAAAAATCTGGAACATGTTAGTGGAACTTTCAATAGCGTGCTGAATCCAATCGACAATTCTCATTCAGAACATCTTTATGCTGCCATCCAAGTTCAAAAATCATTGATGTGCATATCCTTTTCGAAATCATTAAACTGACAAGGTGGATGACATTATTATTCCAGTTTGGAGATAAGACTGAAATTGTTATTAGTGCCTTCTGATTAATTATGAACTTCAGTGCTTTAGGTTGTCCTTGTAATCCATCAAGTTTATTTAAAATCTGCAACTTTTCTACCAGTCTTAAATTCCCAAATTCATGGAACCATTCAGCATGTTGTTTAATTAATTCTTGGTTGTTACCAGTTTCAGTATTACCAATCCTTTCATGACTAAAAATTTGAGCAAATGGATTGGGCTCTATGTTATCTCTGATTCTCAGACTATGAAAATCCCAGGGATAAGCAAATTTTTTTAAATACTGTATCATTCTTTGTATAGACTGGGATACCCTGGTAACCTGAATCTTTTTACATTCTCCTCCTCTGATCTCCCAATCTGCAAAATTTTCAAAAATATCATACTGAGGGAAAGTATCAGTATTGGCGTAATTTTCATCAATTCTTTGAAGAAACGAAGCTTCTAACTCTTCAAAAACATCTGGGATTTTTAATGAGACCAAATACTTGATCATCTCTTCTGTCATGGGAATTTATTCTAAATCTAAAATCTTGGCACCTGTAAACAAACTGAGTGCAAAGTCGACACCTCCTGTGATCTGGTAATAATTCAAAATTCTGAGTGTCTAGATCATTTCTTTTGTGTAGACACTAGACCATAAATCACATAAGCTTATGAAATAAAGCTTAACCTTCATATTTGGCAAGGAAAAGATTTTTACCAAATTTTCGTCTAGGCCTAATGAAATGCCTAAGTTCTTTGATTGCCATGCCTAACATTTTCTGATCCACATATTTCTTTGGAGTTTGAAACCAATCATCTTTTTTTATTTCATCTGTTAAAAAACTGGCATGACTTTCCAAAATTCTAAATCTATCTACAAATGTAGCAAAACTATCATCTTCGGGTCCTTTGCCTGGAATTTCAAAAACTGAATACTTACAAGTTATATACATCTTATTCATATCTCTAGTCAAGGAATTTGTCAGGAAATTTGAATTGCCTAGAATCCACTCAACCTCAAAATCAAACTGCTGAAACTAGATTTGCCAGGCTAGAATTCTGCATTTTGCAATTTTCCTTGAAATCTTGGCAGACAGAAAATATTTGAAGTTTCTGGAGTCTGTTCTAATAAAAAAATTTACTAGGGTGAGATATACCTCAAAACGCTGAATTCCATTAAATACAGCTAGCGTCTCCTTTTCAGCTATGAAGTAATTTTTCTGGCTTGGTGTAAATTCCCCAGAAGCATATCCACACAAATTTTCTTCAACTTTTCCCTCGCTATTCTTTCTTTGCTCTAAAAGTACAGCTGCCCAAAAATCAAGTGAAGCATCAGTTTGTAAAATAAGTAAACCTTCACCTGGTGGCTGAAGTTGTGGCAATTGCTGACATTCTTCTTTAAGCTTCTTCACTGCTTCAGTAGCTTCTTTAGACCATCCTTGGTTTATGTCTCTTCTGATTGGGGCTATCTTCTCTGATAGATTTGGGATGTATTTGTGGAGATAATTCAACACTCCAAGAAATCTCTGAATCGTCTTTTTGTCCTTCAATTCATTAGGAAACTATGTTAACTTTGTTAGCACATGGGGTTGCATTTGAATAGCACCATTAGCAACATTAATCCCCAAAAAATCAATGCTTTCCTGAAACAAGGACATTTTTCTTTCTGATAGAACAATTCCATGCTTTCTAACTTCTTCAAGAAAAATCTCTAAATGTTTTAAATGAGCCTGTACATCGGGGCTATGAATCAATATATCATCTATATATGTAACTATAAAATCATATTTAGAAAAAATATAATCCATCCTTCTTTGGAAAAAGGCTGGAGCGTTCTTTAGGCCCAACAGAACAACTTTCCACTGATAGAAACCTGCTGGACATATGAAAGTTGTTTTATGTCTGTCTTCTGGTTGGATCTGAATTTGATAGTACCCTGACTTCATGTCAAATTTGCTAAACACCTTACTGTATTGAATTTTCTGCATAATAACTTCTGGTCTTGGCAATGGATAATTGAAATTATGAGTGATAGCATTAAGAGGTTTATAATTGATAACCATTCTTGGCTTACCTCTTACAATCTCAGAATGATTTCTTACTAGAAATGTTGAACATGAATAATGAGATTCAATTGGTTCGATCAGCTGCATTTTCAGTAATTCTTGAATCTGATTCTTGATTTCTTGTTCATCGGCTGGTGTGCATGGAATCAGTTTTCCTTTAACTCCATTGTCATGTAAGGTGACTATTTCCTGCATCGGACTTTTAGTTTCCCAAAATTGTTGTGGATTGTCCGAGCAACTCTTTAGAAGTCTCTGGTAAATGTCTTTCTGTTCTGTAGACCAATTAGTGTCAATGCATGCTAACTGTTTTGTTTTATTCTCTGCTCTTGCTTCATAAATCTATAGAACTTCTTGCCAGTCGTCTGAATCTTTTATCGGCTTTCTAGTTCCTACTCTTTTTTTACTATTCTCATACCTAGCTTCAGAATTTTCAATACTTAATATAGGTACCGATATAGCTTTTTTCTTCAAATTTATTATCAACTTGTCTTGGCTGATAGTAACAAGTAACACAGAGTTTATGAATGGCATGCCTAACATTAGACTAGCTGAAGGGTCGTAATGCTGAATTGCTGAAATTTTTATAATACTCCCCCCAACTTTTAAAGGAATATTGTCTACATAGTGTGTGAGCTGGACAAATCCTCCAATTGTCTCTAAAACCAGTATATTTTTTAACAGCTTCCACAGAGGTTTAAATAGAGATGGTCTAGCTATATTGTTATAACCTCCAGTATCTACAAATGCATCTATAGAAATCCATTCATCTTTTACTTGCACTTGCACTAGAATATAAATCAAACTTTCTGTTTTAACCATCTTTTTTAGTAATTATTTTGTTCTTCTCTTGAAACCTCTACCTGTGGGATACTGGTTGATGGTGTTATCTTCTTTTCATATGGACAGAAAGAATTAAATTGAGATGAAGGTACTGCAGGTTGCTTACCTTTGTCTCTTCTGACCGATTCTATTTCTTCTGATTCATCATATGAATCATCTTCTGCCTCGCATGTTGTCTCAATATCTGAAGAGCTCTCTATGTCATTGTAATGTTGTTCACTAGAAAAATCTGAACTAGATGGACATATATTCATTTTCTGTACAAGATCATTTTCATCTTCAACATCTGAAACTTCTGTAAGAATATATACATCAGAAATTTCATCATCTGATTCTACAACAGACCATTCATCCTGAAACTCTTCAATATCTACACAAGATTTGAGTTTACTGGATGATTTCTGGGGGCATTTTCTAGCAAAGTGTCCTTCCTGTTTACAAATGAAACAACAACTGGTTTTTCTGGGTTTGGTTCTCTTCTTCAAAAATCTGAATTTCTAAAAGGTATTTTTGGGTTTGAGATTCTTTTGGGTTTGTATTTGTCATATCTTTTGGATTTCCTCTTGGACTTAAAAGGTGTCCATGGAAATACGATTCTGCAGACTCTGAACTTGGAGTGATGTCATGCGCTTTCTTCTGCCACACAAATATTTTACTTTTTCGGATACTCGAAACAGAAGATCAACCCAATAGATTTGATCCAGACCTTTCAATTGTATTTATAGGTCTTTCATTATTAAGTCTCCCAAATTGCCTGGTAATTTTGATAAAAATGCAATTTTTTGAGCAACATCATTGAAAAGATTAGCTTTAAAGACTTTAGCCATAAATTCTTTACCAAACTGATCTAAATGCTTTAGATCTTTCAATTCCATATGAATATGGTCAGTTAAGAATTGTTTTTTCTCATCGACTAGTTCTGGCACAAATTGTGTTTTCAACAAGATTTCTAATGTGGACAAACCAGCTTCCATGACTGCTCTTCTTTCTATTTCTGATCCTCCCATCCACCAATAAAAAACAATCCCTGCCATCCGTTTTTCAGCTAGAATCATAATAGACAAACTGTTTAATTTTGTAGTGACCTGCATTTGAAATAATGATCCTATCCAAATCCTAATAGACTCTCCTGGATTTGATGAGTTATCAAGATCTAAGACATAGCCACTTGCGTTTGCTGAAAATAGGTCTTCTTCGATTCTAGGATATTTCACAGCTTCTTTCAGAATGTGAGCTTTATTTTGGTTTTTTATGGATGACAAAATGAAAGATGGGAACTTTACTGCAACTTGCTCTAAGGTCATAACTTCCTTTTTTGACTCAAAGGGTTTATCTATTTTATAAGATGGTTTTGAGTTACTGGTTAGTTTACCAGTATCTATGGAAGTTCCTTCACCTACACTTGATTGAGTTGCTTCTTCTTCTGTCTCTTCTTCTAAATCCCAATAGTTTGGGGCTGACATATCTACATGAAACTTTGGAATTTTCTTGGCCTTCCTTTTCTATTTCCTTCTTCTTCTTTCTTCTCTTTCTTGTTTCTCAGCTTGTTGTTCTTCATATAACAGCTTGAGATTTTCATTTATCAAATCAGTCTGTTTTCCCAAGTCATCTAGAACATCTTCTGCATGAGAGCACCAAGTATTCAAGTAGTTTCCTACTTGATAGACTTGATCCATATCATCAGTATCTTGAGAATTATGTTCTAACAAGGGAGCACAATCTGCTCTTGTGGGTGGATGTCTAGTTCGAGATGAAGAAACACAGAACTTAGTTTTGGGTGGCCATTCCCCCCTCTAACAAATCTTTTGTTAGCAAACTGGTATTCTTCTATAGGTGGAAACGTATTTACATGGGTTCAAAACATCTTATCTACTGCAAAAAAGGGTTTTTCTTCAAGAATATATAATTGATTATTAGACTGGGGTGTACTAGTGGAAGTAGAAGGTTGTTCCTCGGGTATACTGAGTTGTTTATAAAAAAATCTTCTTCCACTTTGGACTGATTCTTCCACTGGTATTACATGCTTCTCTGGCATAACTATAGGCTTATGGATTCTTGGGTCATTTGGGTTTGGTATAATCTTTACACCTCCATCTGTAAGGGCCATTCTTTTAATTTTACTATTTGCACTGTTTGAAGCCAAAGACTTATTCTGAATATACCAGTCATTGGGTAAGGATTCCTTTTCATAATTTACACCTTCAATTTGAGCATTTCCTATCCAAACTGTTACACAATCTTTCAACACCGGCTGTTTTAACTTTGGATGGACGGTATTAGTAAGCTGGAAGGATGTTTGAACTATCACAGACAAGAATTCACTGTCATCTACCATAGATAACCCTTGTACTCCTATCAAAGCTTTCCAACAGTCTTTAATATGGACGTCTGTTAGGTTGATGGCATAATCAGGAAAAATTGTTCCATGCTGACAACCAGATGATAAGTTCCCTAAAGTTGTTCATATTCTCGCATGATCATATTCATTATGCCTGGTGTCAAATAATTCTGCTATGGAGGGAGTATTTATTCGATGTTTGAATAGAGGAGCTAATCCAATTCTAATTGCTCCGAAATGTAAATAATGAAGTCGTCCTTCCTTAGCATACTTTCTAAATTTTCTTATCTCATCTTATCCAATATTATGGAAATAATATGACACATCACACTACCTCATTATATTTGACATCCATTGTGTTAGTATTTAATTAAAAACCAAAAACCACAAAGAGGATCCTTTGACGCTTATGTAACTTTGGTAAATATGAAACTCAATTACTTTTGCAACATATTAATGGGAAAGTACCTAGCTAAAGAGCAGTGGGGTGCCACATAGGATTGGTTTGAGTTCCCATCTCATGAATGCTTATCCTTTGGCCTTCTTACAAGGGGTTTAATCAAGAACATGGGATCACACTTGGATGAGTTTTATCTACATCGAAGCTAGTTTTCTATAGACCTCTATAATTGCCTATAAAAAAGAGGCATGGGTCTACATTTCAAATAAAACATTGGAAGATTATACTTGCAAATTGAACTTGGAGATCATACATCTCTCTTTCATATCTACCCTTCATTAACCTTGTTAGTGTTGGTATCTTCATCCCTCCATTAGTGATCAAATTTCTCTTTTTGTATGCATATTAGGTGTCCCATCTGATCAGCTGCATTCCATTAGGTCATGGATCAACTGATGGTAGTGGTTCATTGTAGTTTCCCTCATGGCATTTATCTGCTGGCCTATTTTCACATGTTTAGGTCATTTATTGTCATTTTGTTTCATTTCATTTACCAAAATCAGTTTTAGGGTTTTAGTGTCATTAGGTTTAGGGTTTGCTACCATGGTCATCCAAAACTCAATAAAAGGTCAACCGGCACATGAGGAGGCCTAATAAGTTCATAAGATCAAAATTTCACTCATGATATGCTCAATAAATGATTTTTACCTCAAAACTTTGTTTTGAGGTGAAAACATAGTTTTTCTTTTTATGTACAAATTTTATGTAATTTAAAGTGTTCTCTATATGTAATAAGTTCTAGCTACTGCCCTTGGTCACCTTGCCAACTCCAGTCACTACAAATGCAAAATCATCAATGCATTAGTTCATCAATTGATTAATAAAAGTCACACCTCAAAGGAAAAATAGAGTTTTTAAGCAAAAGTGATTTTGACATTATAAAAGTGGGTTTGAAATAAGGAAAAATCAAAAGGCATCAATATATAAAGTGAAAGGAGTGATATTCATATATTTCATTGTGCAAGATACCCTTGAAGAGCAAAAATAGTGATTTGGAGGCAAATTGAACAAAGGAAGTTGAAAATCCTGTTTTCCAAGCAAACTTGCCTAGTGTTGTGCATCAGAGGCAGCACGCTACGCATCAGTGACTTTCTCCCAGCGTAAATTTGCACGGGTGCTGCACATTAGGAGGACGTTGTGCATTGGACCCAGTGCGCTGCACATCAGCCCAGAACTTGCTAAATCACTCCAAATCATGCCATAACCCTCAAAATTGCTACATTTGCATGCTACGAGTAAGTTAACATCATCCCAAAGCTGAATTTGAGGTCACACTTGTGTTCTTCATAAATCTTGCATGTGGAAAATGAAACCTTAGTTTGTTATCACTGTTTTCCATTTCATTGTGAAATTTTCATTCCATCATCACAAAAAACATTATTAAACCGTTTTCACTCTTTTATTACTCTAAAAACACTCCATTTATCCCATTTTCCCATATCCCACTCCCCTAAAACAACTAATTCCCTCACCAAACACTAAATCCCTCACTAAACCCTAGTTTTCCAAAACTAATCCCTTCATTCCCCAATTCCATTTCCCAAGAGTAAAATCTCTTCATACTCATCACCATTGTCCTCCTTCATAACCATTTTTCACCATACTTTCATCACATCATCTTCCTAAGACAACATTAAGCATCATGGCAAGAAACAGTTTATTAGGAGCCCAGGAACAAGTGTCGTATAATGGTCAAAAATAAAAGTTCTTAGAACTAGTTTGAACCTGAATGAATGGATAAAGCTCGTCTTCCTGATTCCGGTGCTATGAACGGTTCAAAAAATGGTCTCCGTATGAGGACGTTATGCCAAAAAGAAAAATTGCCCAATAACATTGAAATTTTGAATTAAAAAAAAAAAAAAAAAAAAAAAAAAAAATAGAATATTCCCGAAATATTCCTTTTCGGGCAGTGTATGACTGGTTGTCATGTGGCAGGCTAGAAGGCATCCACGTGGCCTAGATGATGTCAACATATGTATGGGAATTTGTTTAAAATTTTGTGGCAATAGTGAAGTTCGATTCCGCAACCTCTGGGCCAATAACCAACCGCCCTACCGTTAAACCACATGGAAGTTCCTGTTGGTATGGAACGAATTCAAAATAAGGGTTAAAATGTGTATGGGTGGGGATCAAAGGTATCCATCCCCTAAAGGCTAGCTCCCTATTCATATAACCACATGCCCAAAACCGTGGGCCTAAACCCTTAACTGCCAGCGCGAACTCCAATGCAAACCACCAGACCGAGTTTTCCGGTCACATGCGGGATTTATTGGCAGTTAACTAATAGTCAAGTTGGTGGATTTTTGGCAGAGTGCTCCAAAAATGGCGGAATTTCCTATTTGTTAGGGTTATCTGGCGGTTAGCCAGTTTTAACTAGAGTTTTTCTAGGGCAGACTAGAGAAACTTTAATGAGCCATAACTTTGGCTAGGAAAGTACCTTTTGGATGAATTATTTTTGTTTTGTTTTTGGGGCTCTTCGACCATATGAAGCCATTGGCATAGGTTTCACAGCCATCTGAGGTCGTTTGCAGGTGTTTTTTCTTCGTGGAAATTCTAGGAGCAACTAGGGCCAAATCAGTTTGGGAATTGCATTGAGAATTGTGCAGCCAATGAATGTGGAACAAGGGTCATTCCTGAAGTTTTTCATCATTCTAAATCCATTTCTACAACTTTTTTTTCCTGTTGAGGCATTAGTCTCACTGTTTAGCTTCAGGGAAGCTTTCAGGGCCACTAGGACCATTTCAATGCTTGAGTTGTTTGGGGGTTGTGTTCATCCATTTTTGGTGATTCAAAAGCCTATGTTTACTATTTTCGACCTTCTGAGTCTAATGGCAGAGGTTTCAGAACCAATTGAGGTCATCTTCACCTCAAAATTCTCCATGAAATTTTAAAGGTCCATTAGAGCCAGTTGGGGAAAGTATTGTATAAGGTACAATTTCACTATTTAGTGCTTGGGAAAGAGAATGTTTAGCTAATTCCTATCTTCTCATTTTGTATTTACAGTTAGATTTGTCTTTCAAGACACTCATATCCTTGTATTAGCCTTTGTAGCATTTTTAATACAAGAGGACCAGCCTAGTTTGAGAGGCTTGGTCCAACAGATGTAGACCAAGAGGGGTGAACTACTTCATCATTTTGGTGTCTTTATTTGCTGAAGATGGTATGCTAAACAAAACTGATGTAAAGTGTTAAACAACAAATATACATAACTTTCATACACACATAATCACCTATACCGTTGCAGAAAGTTATTTGTTTTATTCTGCAAGACATCAAACTTCAAGTATGTGTATGTCAATGACTTCTAAGTGTTTACTTCATTATTTCTTTAGGTAGATCCTGTAGAGAGCCAGGTAGCATCTGGAACTCATCCTCTCTTTAGAGGTGACATGTCCGATGAATGCCCCTATAGTCTATCTTTGTATAAGAAATAATAAGTTTTCACATTTTCAGAGGACACTTGGAGTGTATAGCTCACATTTGAAATTATGGGAAATGGATACCTTGCACCCTTAAACAAGTACATTCCATTTTCAAATCAATATGGTATCAGAGCACTAGGTTTTCTTGACTGATGTCAATATCTTGATTATGTAGCTTGAAAGGTGTCTTAAGTAGTGTTGAAAATTCATTGCTTTACTATTTTGCAAACTACTTGTTGTTTGAATTGCAGAAGATTGGGGCTAGCCACTGAATAGCTAAGTCTTGGAGAAGAAAAAAAGGAATAGGAGATATTTTTCTTACCCCAAGGACCTCAAGACAATCTGTGAAGCACAAGAAGTTTGATGCAAAACAGGTTGTTTGAATAAGAGTTTGACTCTGCGATCATTTGATTCAGGAATTTGTTAATAGATTTTGAATTTTGTTGAAGCTCTTTTGTTCATTTTTATAATCAAAACTTTCATAAGTGAGTTCTCAAAATCATCCTCCTTCATAAGATTCTTTGATGAAGGCTTGAAGCAAGAATTTTTCATCATGATGAATATGGTGAGAGAAATGTATGAGGATGAAAGACAGAGCTCTAGACTTCAAGAGTAGTTGAATTCCATGAGGGAATAGAAGCAGTTGCTTTCTGACCAATTGCAGGAAATCGAAAGCTAACTTCATATTGCAAACATGAATCTGGAAAGGATGCATGAGTTGGAGACACAACTCCTTGTTGCCAAAGAAGCCTTAGCCAAGTATTAGCTTGAAGAAGAGGTAAACAATTATAGTTTGTCTTCAAATTCTTATAAGAATGTTTATGCTGGTTCTTTGGAGAAACATACCAGAGGCATAGGGTCCAAGTTGATGTCCAAAATGGGATATGAGGGCAAAGGATTGGGAAAACATGCACAGGGTATAGTTGAGCCAATAATGGTTGAGGTAAGGCCTAAGTATTTGGGTCTTGGCTATGGACAATCTTATGGAGAAAGTTCCAAAGCAGCCATGAAGGCAATTGAAACAGTTCCTAGAAGGTGTTTCATTTCAGGTTCTCTATCTCAAGGTTGTAAAGGTTGTATCCTTGAGGAATGCAATAGTTTGAAACATGCTTTGTAGGAAGAAGGTGTGCATAAGCATGCACTTTAACAAGAAAGTGGTGAAAGCTCTAAAACCATTGAAGAGATTGATAGTGTTCTAAAGGGAGCTTCTTTTTCTTTCGATTCACCTCCTTATGAAGGTAATGAAGGTGAAAGAGAGAGGTATAAATCTGATTTCCATCACACTTCCTTTGATCATGTAAAGCATGGAAAATTTCCACACAATCATTGGAAAAGAATTGCATGTTCTTTTTGTGGTTTGGTTAACCATAGTGTTTCTAGATGTTGGAAAAGAATGGCAACATACAAGAAAAATTTGAAGGAAAGGAGGAAAGAAGCCAAAGTCCATTGAACAATGAAAATCATGTTGTTAAGAAGATGAACATGTGTTGCACTTATTGCCATAATCAAGGACATAATGTTGAAAGGTGTTGGACTCTGAATCCAACAATTCTTCCACGAAAGTTGAAGAAATTGGAGAAAGAGTATGGAAAGAATGGGAAGGAAGTTTCCATCATTGATATGTGTCAGGATGATACGCATGTTGATATCGATGTGCAATTAAAGAAAGTGCCTTTGAAATGGATTGGTAAGAAATGGTTAGAATTATTATCCAGTTAAGGTTGCATGTCTTTTTATTGAATGCATTTCTTTGTTAAGGGAATGCAAGTTGTAGGATGGAAAAGCTGAGTATGATACTCACTAGTTTTGCAGCAATGTTTTTCATTTCAACTCTTGTCACCCATATGTGTTTTTATTGGATTGATGTACCTGTTGATATTTGCAAAATAAGAATTGAAGTTACACCTGTACATAGATGTTGTAGGTGTATTTGTTGAACTTTATATAGTTCATTGTACATGATACATGCATAGGTTTTTGTAAATGTATCTTGTTGTTGGTCGACTTGTGTCGATTGTGCCACTTATGTTGTCGACTTGTGTCGATTGTGGTGCACATGTTTTTTCGACTTGTGTCGGTTGTGTACACATTTTCTATATTGATTGTTGAGTCCATTGTTCAACATATTTCAAGACAACTTGTTGCTGATGATTCTCTTGTTGCACAAGGTATCTTTGGTGTCTTTTGGTGCAGGGAAGGAAATTGGTGCAAAGCAATGCACAATCCCATGAGCTAGAAAAGCATGCATGCAAAGAGGGCTCAAATTTTAGCATGGGTCTCTACTTATTTTGAGAAGTTTTTGCAGCAAGTATCCCAAGAGTTTGGGATGAGAATTTGCAGTACATTCAACATGCTACAGCCGGTAAAAGCCTTCTCATTTGGGAGGCAACTCTTCTTCTGGAGCGGAGGTGCCATGGATGGGCATCGTGACAGTTGGTAAGCCGACATGTTCAGAGGAAGATTTCAGCTCATATATCAGCAAGTATCATTACTGGTTTCTGCAAATTTTCAGTTTGTCTGGTGAACAAGCTTGGTTGGGATTCGACAAGTACTTAGCTTATGCAGCAAAAAGACGCCATGACGACAGTTGGCAAGGCAGGACATTTTGGCATCAGTATGCTCTTTTGGCTGAATGGAAGAGGATGCTTCTGTTCCTCAAGTGTTGTACAGTTCAGTTTAGAGATTCAATAAGCTTTTGGGGACCAAAAGCCTTCTCATTTAGGAGGTGTGATAAGGAGCTCAAGGCCAAGTGTTGTAAAATGGTCAAAAATGAAAGTGCTCAAAACTAGTTTGAATTTAAACGACTGGATAGAGCTTGTCTTCTTGATTCCAGTGCTATGAACGGTTCGAAAAATGGTCTTCGTATGAGGAAGTTATGCCAAAAAGAAAAATTGCCCAATAACATTGAAATTTTGAATTTTTTCAAAAAAAAAATTAAAATAGAATATTCCTGAAATATTCCAAAGAATATTCCTTTTTAGGCAGTGTATGGCAGGCTATCACGTGGCAGGGTCGGAGGCCGCCACGTGGCTTGGATGACATTAGCATATGTATGGCCATTGGTTTAAAATTTTGTGGCAACAGTGAGGTTCGATCCCGCAACCTCCGGGCCCATAACCAACCGCCCTACCGTTAAACCATATAGAAGTTCTTGTTGGTATGGTGGAACGAATTCAAAATAAGGGTTAAAATGTGTATGGGTGGGGATCGAAGGGTTCCAACCCCTAAAGGCAAGCCCCCTATTCCTATAACCACATGCCCAAAACCATGGGCCTAAACCCTTAACCGCCGGCATGAACTCCAATGCAAACCACCAGCTCGAGTTTTCCGATCACATGCGGGATTTATTGGTAGTTAACTAACAGTCAATTTGGAAGATTTTGGCGGAGCACTCCAAAAATGGCGGAACTGCCTATTTGTCAAGGTTATCTGGCAGTTAGCTAGTTTTAACTGGAGTTTTTCTAGGGCAGATTGGAGAAACTTTAATGAGCCATAACTTTGGCTAGGAAATTCCTTTTTGGATGATTTTTTTTTTTGTTTTTGGGTCTCTTTGACCTACTGAAGCCATTGGCACAGGTTTCACATCCATTTGAGGTCGTTTGCAGGTGATTTTGCTTTGTGGAAGTTCCAGGAGCCACCAAGGCCAAATCAGTTTGGGAGTTGCATTGGGAATTGTGCAACTAGTGAATGTGGAACGAAGGTCATTCCTAAAGTTTTTCAGCATTCTGAATCCATTTCTACATCTTTTTTTTCCTGTTGAGGCATTATTCTCACTGTTTAGCTTCAGGGAAGCTTTCAGGGCCACTAGGGCCATTTTAGTGCTTGAGTTGTTTCGGGGCTATGTTCATCCATTTTTGGTGATTCAAAAGCCTATGTCTACTATTTTCGACCTTCTGAGTCTAATGGCAAAGCTTTTAGAACCAATTGAATTCATCTTTGCCTCAAAATTCTCCATGCAAGTTTAAAGGGCCATTAGGGCCAGTTGGGGAAAGTACTGTATAAGGTACAATTTCACTGTTTAGTGCTTGGGAAAGAGCATGTTTAGCTAATTCCTATCTTCTGATTCTATATTTACAATCATATCTATCTTTCGAGACACTCATATTCTTGTATTAGCCTTTGTATCATTTTTAATACAAGAGGACCAACCTAGTTTGAGAGGCTTGGTCCAACAGATGTAGCCCAAGAGGGGTGAACTGCTTCATCATTTTGATGTCTTTATTTGCTGAAGATGGTATGCTAAACAAAACTTATATAAAGTGTTAAACAAAAAATATACATAACTTTCATACACATATAATCACCTATACAACTGCAGAAAGTTATTTGTTTTATTCCGCAAGACATCAAACTTCAAGTATGTGTATGTCAATGACTTCTAAGTGTTTGCTTCATTATTTCTTTAGGCAGAGCCTGTAGAGGGCCAGGTAGCCTTTAGAACTCATCCTCTCTTTAGAGGTGACATGTCTGGTGAATGCCCCTATAGTCTATCTCTATATAAGAAATAAGAAGTTTTCACATTTTCAGAGGTCACTTGGAGTGTATAGCTCACATTTGAAATTATGGGAAATGGATACCTTGCACCCTTAAACAAGTACATTCCATTTCCAGATCAACAGTGACTCAAGCTATGAAAAAGAAACGCAAAGTGACAGTTCAAGAGAAAGGAATGTACAGCTTAGGAGACCTCACAAGGGTGGGAAAATAATCAGAGAGAAGCCTATTAGCATTACTGAGCTTCTTGCTTTTCCTCTTGCCACCACTTTCTTCAGATACCAATCTTGCTTTGAGTTTTGTGAGCTGGTTGAGAGGGTTAAGTATCATCATGAATTAGCTAGGCAATTTGTCATCAACATGGAGGACAATATGGTACGGCTTGCTGGCATCAATTTCACTCTTTCACCAGCCATTATTGCAAAAGAAACTAGGATGCCAGATGTGGGGGAAAGATGGAACAAAAGATAGAATATCAGCAAGCAGAACTATGAACCCTACATTAAAGCCAAATATCATAGTAAATTGGGCAGGGTGTTTCCTTTCATGTTTTTGGAGGACTGGTATGTTCCACTAATGAAACTCATCATTAAATACTTCACATGTGAGGGAAGGTTCTTTAGAGTCTATGCCTACCATATCAGATTGCTTATGCGTTTCACCAAGGTTAGAATGATGAGTATTCCATAATTCATTTGCAAAAACATAGAGAGGATGATTGTGCTTGTAAAGAGAAAACCATACCCACAACAGCTCAATAGCATTTATCACTTTACTGTCATCAAAATTATTGTTGTGCATAAGCTCAATTAGTTGGGAGTGCCATGGGAAACCTTCATTGACCATGAGATTTTCAATGGGCTTCAAATTTTTGCAGACCTTTAGGAGGAAGGTGGACCTTCCCAGCGACAAAGAGAGCATGAAAGCAAAACTAAAGAGGCTCACATTCTTGTGTTTATAACTTACGAAAAGGGCACAAGAAGACTATTTGCAGCTACCAAATGAGTATTATCTCCACCAGGGGTGGAAGGGGTCTCGTTCTCTTCACCAGATAATAGGAAAATGCTATCTTCACCTGGGGTGAAAGGAGCTTTTCCTTCTTCTTCAACAGAACAGGTACAGGACAGAGGAAAGCAACCATTGCATGATGAAGGGCCTTTTGAAGGCCAAGATAGGGAGTTTGTTTTGATTGAGGAAGAGGACATTGATTTTGGCTCCCAAAGCTCAAGACTCAAGGATATGGTCATCAAAGAGAAAGAAGCTGAGATCTTAGCCTTATCACTTGATATTGAGAGGGCTAAATGGATCATTAATTACCTTGAGCAACAGAAAAAGAAATTGGAGGATAAACAAACAATCATGGAGCTGCAAAACATAAGGGAAAACTGGCAAGTGGCAAAAAGAAGGAAAATCAAGCTGACTTCACCAGAGCAAGAAATAGAGGCTGATCAAGAATCATGATTGGAAAGAGTGAATATCCACCTTGAGAAGCTGCTGGACAAGGCTAACAAGGATAATAACATGTTGCACCACATGGCTTATCACTATTTGGCCCAGAACAAAATTTGCAAGATAAGGATAAGAAGCCTAAAAGCCAAGTTAAGGAAAGCCTTAAAAGCCAAAAAGGAGCAAGATAAACTTCAAATATTGGCTAAAGCTTCCTTGGCTCAGCAAAGCAATTGATAAGCTTGCCTCTTACCAATTTTGAAGCATTTTGGAGAAATTTTTCTCATTTCATAAATTTTAATTACAAAACACAGGAAATTGCCTCTTAGTGGCGCTGCGCATTGAGCTGGTTAGGAATTTTGCAAAATGGCTTGCATTTTTGGATTCCTCATGAAAAATTACTAAAACCCAAAAAGTTTCATGAAGTTTGGAGGAGATTTGGGTTACATAAAGGGTAAAAAACACCTCAAAAATGTCCTCTCTACTACTTTTTGGACCCACAAGAAGCAGTCTTAGGAGAACTGAATTTGGAAGGGGCAAATGGACATCAAATCCAAAAATTCGACTTGTCCTAGAATGTAGAAAGCCATACCTTTCCAACAAGCCATTTTGGAGCTAATTGGGTGAAGGGGAAGGTCTTCAAACACAGCTTGGAAGTGGTGCTATACATCAGGCTAATGGTGTTGCGCATCAGGCAAAATTTTGCCAATTTTGCTCAAAAACTCAGATTTTGGCCTAGGTTTCTACCGGTTTGACTTTTTCTCCTCTCATGGTCAAATTCATGATGTAATATAATGTAAATTGATGTACTATGATGTAAAAATGATGAAAAATGACCTAAGGAGGTAGATACATTAATTTTAGGTGGTTTTGAGCTGAATGAATCAGTTTCCATAGTTTTAGAGGCAAGTTGTTCCACTGCCTATTTTTCAGTTCTTAGTTTAGATCTTGTTGAAATAGCTCCTTGACTCATGGATTCGACCCCTGATGGCTAGCACAGGTGGTTTGATGCCTATATCTTGTACTTTCTTAGTCATTTGTAAAGGTTGGACTCTTGTGGATGCATTGAGCTACTTTGTACATCACTTCTGCAGTTTGGCAAGGAAATAAACTAGGGTTTTGCAGCATTTTGTGGGATTCTTGTGGTAAAGTGAATTAGCATTGTTTTTCCCCTATTATTTCAGTTTATCTTATGTTTATATGTGCCATCATCTCTCTTATTCTGCATAACTAAATGAATCAAGTGTAAAGGGTAGAATCCATTGATGTTTCAGTGCTCTGCCTTGGGGTTTATTTAGTTTTACATGTTTTCTACTATATGAAGAGGACTCATGAATTTTGCATGCCCTCTCCAGCTCCTCACTAGTCTTTAGACTCACCATTACACTCATTTAAAATTGCTAAAACACTTGCCTATCTCGCCCCATAGAAACCTCTGCAAATCTGTGTTGATTTCCCGAACCCAAAGCTGCCTTCCCCATTTGATCCAGCAACCAAACATTAAAATCAGTCAAACTCCTCTGAGAAAGCATACCTAGCCTAAAATTAGTATTTATATCAGTCATCTCAAGCCTTCCTTGATGTATTTTCATTAATATTGAGAGGGAGAGAGCCCTCTCCCGAATTGGTAGGGCTAGCTACTAGGTTAAGCGTGGTTTGGTGTTACCCTAGACCTGCCTTTCTTAGCTTGAGGTAGATTTAGGCCCTAACATAGTGGCGACTCCACTAGGGAATGTAGTGTTATGTTACTCAGCAAAATGTATCAATTTTAGATCTGATTGTTGATGGTGGACAACAATCAGACACCGGAAGGCTGAAATCATTCACTTGGCGACCCCAGTGTCGAAGAATCCTAAGGTTCAGAACTTTTATGGCAAATCTACCCTTCAAGAACCATTAGCCTGAAGAATTTCTTGGTGAATTCATTGTTATCAAAATGGATTTGTTTGCTCGAAGGTACACTCCCATGAGCCGAGATCACATTCCAGGTTTCCCAAATAAAATTTCGAAGGTAGATTGGCAAAGGAATTTGCCTATGTTTAAAGATGATGATCGGAATGATGTTGCTTTACATCTAGTTAGATTTCACATACATATTCGCAAGTTGAAGGCTGATTTTCCTGAAGATTTCTTGATGAATATATTCATGGCCACTCTAGAGGGTGAAGCCCGATCTTGGTATGCAAGTTTGCCGCTTGCTTCTATTTACTATTTAAAGGATTTTCATGCCATGTTCTTTGAAAGGTATAAAGAATCTTTTCCATCATTAATATTAGTTCAGAATTGTTGCAAAAATGTTTATAGTTTTATTGAAAACCTTGAGAAATATTATGAAGATGATGACTTCATGGATGATGAGATCATGGAGGCTCTTTACGAAAATCCATTTCAGCAGCATAAAGAGAACTTAGAGGATACTTATCAAGATGCTCAACAAAATTTGCAGCTGGATCAAGATCTCAGTACAATGGAAAATGATGAAAGAGAAGGTTTTATTTCAGATATGTCCATAGAAGAAGACAGCATGTAGGAAAGTCAAGTTTCAATTTCAAAATGTGATAAAGTCAGGTCGACTATTTCAGATCTAGATTCAGATCGTGATTATGAAGACTACCTTTCTTTGAATCCCATGAAGGAGATCTCTACTGTTGAGATCATTTGGAATGAAGAAGAAAGAGTTATTGACCCAAGTATTCTCATTTCATTATAAAAAAGCCTTCATGAGGAGGTAATCTAGTCATTTTATGAAAAACAAGATGAGATCTTTGTTCATGTAAGTGAAAAATCTTCTTTGGGTAACTTAGTGTTAAATGATAGAAGTGTTAGTTTTAAGTTTCAAGAACCATCTGAAGTTTTCCCTCATATGACTGATGAGTGTTATGACAATTTCATTGCCATGTCATATGAAGATGATCAACAATGTTTTCAAATTTCAGAAGATCGGGGAATTAAAGACTGCCATTCAGGTTTTTCATGTTTTGAAATGTTATTTCAAGAAGACAATAATCACTTGAGCAAAACAAAATAGAAAGTATTATCTCCTATGTCTAAAGATGAGATATATCGACTCCTGAAAGGTCAGGTTACAGCCCAAGCTAATGCAGGTCTGTAGTGTGCACATGGTCAAGAAGGTGTTGGTGAAACTTCTTCTTCTTTTGAAAATGATGACAGTGTTGAAATTAGATTTATAGATCAGCAAACAAATAATATTTTCTTTCATGAAGATGATAAGGCGGTCATATTTGATAATCTTGAAGATTTTTTTTTGTTTAAGAATGACCTAGACCATGAAATTGAGGAATATGAGCCTAAGAGAAAAATATGCCATAATTTCTCATGCTCGAGGAATTTACAGCTAACACTCAGATGGCAGAAGCTTATACTTCTCTATGCCTTCCTATCACTCAGCAATCAATTGTTCTTTTAGATCAGAATAACAGGAGTACTTGTATTTTTGCTGCTAGATCTCAAGACAAGCTAGTGCTTCAAGATTTTGAAGATCCTTCGGCATTCTTTTGCAAGCATTAGAAAATATGAATGTTGTCTAGTTCATTATCATAAGCCTTGGTTTCAATTGTTATTATGAGTTGCTTACAGGTACATCATTCTATCTACTTGGTGAAAGTGAGAGCAAAATTTCAGTGAGTAGCCATTTGCTGGATTGGTTACATTGGAAGGCCCACTTCACATGATTGTACATATTTCATCAGTAGGCAGGTGGTTTTCATCATGATTTGAAACCCTCAAATCTCGATGGTCTGCTGCCATTAAAAAATCTTTGTAAGTACTTGTTTTAGTTAAGTAAGTCTTGAGTTATTTTGTGTTTTAGTCAGGTCAGTTTTGAGCCATTTTGAGTCATGGCGTCAGTTTTAGTTTTCGAAGTATCTTGATTGCATTGCCCAATGGAAAAGGCACTGGTCTTCTTTTCCAGAGATCTATGGTTCTTGGCACCTCCCAGGAGCTACCATACCCATTGGAGCCAATGTTAGTGTTAGTGTCTTCATCCCTCCATCAGTGATCAAATTTCTCTTTTTGCATACATATTAGGTGTCCCATCTAATCAACTGCATTCCATTAGGTCATGGATCAATTGATGGTAGTGGTTCATTGTAATTTCCCTCATGGCATTTACCTGATGGCTTGTTTTCACATGTTTAGGTCATTTACTGTCATTTTGTTTCAATTCATTTACCAAAATTAATTTTAGGGTTTTAGTCTCATTAGGTCTAGGGTTTGCCACCATGGTCATCCAAAACTCAATAAAAGGTCATTCAGCACATGAGGAGGTCTAATAAGTTCATAAGATCAAAAATTCACTAATGATATGCTCAATAAATGATTTTTACCTCAAAACTCTGTTTTGAGGTGAAAATAGAGTTTTTCATTTTATGTACAAATTTTATGTAATTTAAAGTGTTCTCTATATGCAATAAGTTCCAGTTGTTGCCCTTGGTCACGTTGCCAACTCCAATCACTGCAAAAAAGAAAATTATCAATGCATGCGTTCTTCAATTGATCAAGAATAGCCACACTTCAAAGGAAACACAGAGTTTTTAAACAAAAGTGATTTTGACATTATAAAAGTGGGTTTGAAATAAGGAAAAATCAAAAGGCATCCATATATAAAGCGAAAGGAGTTCTATTCATCTATTTCATTATGCAAGATACCCTTGGAGAGAAAATTGAACAAAGGAAGTTGAAAACCCTATTTTCCAAGCAAACTTGCCTCACGTTGTGCATCAGTGACTTTCTGCCGATGTAAATTTGCATGGGTGCTTCACATCAGGAGGGCACTACACATTGGGCCCAATGCGATGTGCATTATCCCAGAGCTTGCTAAATCACTCCAAATCGTGCCATAACCCTCAAAATTGCTACATTTGCATGCTGCAAGTAAGTTAACTTCATCCCAAAGCTGAATTTGAGTTCACACTTGTGTTCTTCATAAATATTGCATGTGGAAAATGAAACCCTAGCTTGTTATCACTGTTTTCCATTTCATTGTGCAATTTTCATTCCATCATCACAAAAAGCATTATTAAACCCTTTTTAATATTTTATTACTCTAAAAAAACTCCATTTATCCCATTTTCCCATATCCCACTCCCCTAAAACAACTAATTCCCTCACCAAACCCTAAATCCCTCACCAAACCCTAGTCTCACAAAACTAATTCCTTCATTCCCCAATTACATTTCCCAAGAGAAAAATCTCTTCATACTCATCACCATTGTCCTCCTTCATCACCATTTTTCACCATACTTTCATCACATCATCTTCCTAAGACAACACTAAGCATCATGGCAAGAAACAGTGACTAAAGCTATGAAGAAGAAACACAAAGTGACAGTTCAAGAGAAAGGAATGTACAACCTAGGAGACCTCACAAGGGTGGGAAAAAAATAAGAGAGGAGCCTATTAGCATTATTGAACTTCTTGCTTGTCCTCTTGCCACCACTTGCTTCAGATACCAATCTTGCTTTGAGTTTTGTGAGATGGCTGAGAGGGTTAAGTATCATCATGAATTGGCTAGAAAATTTGTCATCAACATGGAGGACAATATGGTACAGCTTGTTGGCATCAATTTCACTCTTTCACCAGCCATTATTGTAGAAGCAATTAGGATGCCAGATGTGGGGGAAAGATGGAACAAAAGACAGAATATCAGCAAGCAGAACTATGAACGCTACATTAGAGCCAAATATCACAGTAAATTGGGCAAGGTGTTTCCTTTCAAGTTTTTAGAGGACCGGTATGTTCCACTAATGAAACTCATCATTAAATACTTCACATGTGAGGGAAGGTTCTCCAGACTCTATGGCTATCATATCTGACTGCTTATGCATTTCACTAGGGTTAGAATGATGAGTATTCCATAATTCATTTGCAAAAATATAGAGAGGATGATTGTGCTTGTAAAGAGAAAACCATACCCACAGTATCTCAATAGTATTTATCACTTTGTTGTCATCAAAATTATTGTTGTGCATCAGCTTAATCAGTTGAGAGTGCCATGGGAAACCTTCTTTGCCCATGAGATTTTCAAGGGGCCTCGGATTTTTGCAAACCTTCAAGAGGAAGGTGGACCTTCCAGGCAACAAAGAGAGCATGAAAGCAAAACTGAAGAGGCTCACATTCCTGTGTTTATAACTTATGAAAAGGGCACAAGAAGACTATTTGCAGCTGCCAAACGAGTATTATCTCCACCAGGGGTGGAAGGGGTCTTGTTCTCTTCACTAGATAATAGGAAATGCTATCTTCACCTAGGGTGAAAGGGGCTTTGCCTTCATCTTCAGCAGAACAGGTACAAGACAGAGAAAAGCAACCATTGCATGATGAAGGGCCTTCTGAAGGCCAAGACAGGGAGTTTGTTTTGATTGAGGAAGAGGACACTGATTTGGGCTCTGAAAGCTCAAGACTCAAGGATATGGTCATAAAAGAGAAAGAAGTTGAGATCCGAGCCTTATCACTTGATCTTGAGAGGGCTAAATGGATCATTAATTACCTTGAGCAACAGAACAAGCAATTGGAGGACAAACAAACAATCATGGAGCTGCAAAACATAAGGGAAAACCGACAAGTGGCAAAAAGAAGGAAAATCAAGCTGACTTCACCAGCACAAGAAATAGAGGCTGACCGAGAATCATGGTTGGAAAGAGTGAATATCCTCCTTGAGAAGCTGTTGGAAAAGGCTAACAAGGAGAAGAACATGTTACGCAACATGGCTTATCACTATTTGGCTTGGAATAAAATTTGCAAGATAAGGATAAGAAGCCTAAAAGCCAAGTTAAGGAGAGCCTTAAAAACCAAAAAGGAGAAATATAAACTTCAAATCTTGGTTGAAGCTTCCTTGGCTCAGCAAAGCAATTGATAAGCTTGCCTCTTGCCAATTTTGAATCATTTTGGAGAAATTTTTGTCATTTCATAAATTTTAATTGCAAAACACAGGAAATTGCCTCTGATGCGCAGCGCCAGTGAGCTGGTTGTGAATTTTGCAAAATGGCTTGCATTTTTGGATTCCTCATGAAAAATTACTAAAACCCAAAAAGTTCCATGAAGTTTGGAGGAGATCTAGGTCACCTAAAGGGCAAAAAACACCTCAAAAATACATCTTTGCCACTTTTTGGACCCACAGGAAGCAGTCTTAGGAGAACTGATTTTTGAAGGGGCAAATGGGCACCAAATCCAAAACTGCCACTTGTCCTAGAAAGTAGACAGACAGACCTTTCCAACTAGCCATTTTGGAGCTAATTTGGTGAAGGGGAAGGCCTTCAAACTCAGCTTGGAAGTGGGGCTGCGCATCATGCTAATGGCACTACGCATGAGGCAAAATTTTGCCAATTTTGCTCAAAAAATCAGATTTTTGCCTAGTTTTCTACCAGTTTGACTTTCTCTCCTCTCATGGTCAAATTCATGATGTAATATAATGTAAATTGATGTACTATGATGTAAAAATGATGAAAAATGACTTAAGGAGGTAGATACATCAGCTTTAGGTGGTTTTGAGCTGAATGAATCAGTTTCCATAGTTTTAGAGGCAAGTTGTTCCACTGCCTATTTTTCAGTTCTTAGTTTAGATCTTTTTGAAATAGCTCCTTGATTCATGGATTCGACCCCTGATGGCTAGCATAGATGGTTTGATGCCTATATCTTGTGCTTTCTTAGTCATTTGTCAAGGTTGGACTCTTGTGGATGCATTAAGCTACTTTGTACATCACTTTTGCAGTTTGGCAAGGATATAAACCAAGGTTTTGCAGCATTTTGTGGGATTCTTGTGGTAATGTGAATTAGCATTGTTTTTCCCTTGTTATTTCAGTTGATCTTATGTTTATATGTGCCATCATCTCTCTTATTCTGCAAAACTAAATGAATCAAGTGTAAAGGATAGAATCCATTGATGTTTTAGTGCTCTGCCTTGGGGTTTATTTAGTTTTACATGTTTTCTACTGTTTGAAGAGGACTCGTGACTTTTGCATGCCCTCTCTAGCTCCTCACTAGTCTTTAGACTCACCATTATACTCATTTCACAGTGCTAAAACAATTGCCTACCTCGCCCCACAGAAACCTCTGCAACTCTGTGTTGATTTCCTAGACCCAAAGCTGCCTTCCCCATCTGATCTAGCAACCAAACATTAAAATCAATCAAACTCCTCTGAGCAAGCATAACTAACCTAAAATTATTATTTATATCAGTCATCTCAAGCCTTCCTTGATATATTTTCATTGAGATTGACAAAGAGAGAGCCCTCTCCCGACTTGGTAGGGCTAGCTACCAGGTTAAGTGTGCTTTGATGTTACCCTAGATCTGCTTTTCTCAGCGTGAGGTAGACTTATGCCCTAACAAACCTCATGCTTACATATGTTATTTCATTAAAGAGCCAAGGTTTTGTCATCCATTATAGTTAGAAAACAAATTAGCAAGAAAATGACCCATTTCAAAGAAAGTTTTAGAACCTACTTCCACATGCACACACAATTACTTATTCATATATTTTTATATTCTAAATAATGTTTATTTTTAGAATTAATAATATACTTATCCCAAAATTTTATTTAACTTTCAATTTAAAATAATCTAATATATCATTGTATTAAATTTTAAGTATACAACCTATAATTTTCTACTTGTGAATATGTATTTTTTTTAAAATATCATACTCATACTTCATGTCGAGGTGCAATGGACAACGGTTCTCAAGAGATTTAAGAAGAGATTAGAACTCATAACATTTGGCATGTATATATAGTTTTTATTTTTAAGATTAAATTTTAATTTAAAAGTTCACACATTATATATGTTTTTAATATATGCTTATCTTTAAAGTGAATTTATATGTTTTTATTATTTAATTTTATAAATAAATACTAAAATAAAATAAGAAAATTTAATTTCTCAAAAAACATCATATTCACATAATAATAATATCAACCTACCTAGTGGTTTTTGATATATATCCATTTCTTTTCACAATTTATATAATTTCTGATTTAAATATCTGATTTACTTTTATGCCATATTATGAATAACATCTATACAACATTTAACATATTTACATTTTCTTGAGCAACATTAAGAGGCGTATGATCTCCTCAAATAGACCTCTAATTGAATATTATCAACGCTCTCATGATAGTATAATTTACACACAGAATATAACATCCTTTACATTACCCTTGTCCTTATTCCCATACCATGGCTACACCCCCTCAATGACAACATACCAAAAAAGTCTACCAATGGTTTGGATAAATATGAAGTAAAGTATAACTAGTACCAAGCCATCGTCCATTTTCTTTTAATGAGGTTGAAGTTTTTTTCAACTCCAGCATTTTAATGAGGTTGAAGTTTTTTTCAACTCCAGCAAAATAGGTATAGAAGAATACAAGGAGTATTGAAGTCGTACCTAAAATAACTTTCTTGATTCAAGAAGTTTATTGAATCAATTTGTATACATGAATAAGAATAAGAATCACATTTAAGTGGAATCATATTTAGGTTGTGGTATAGGCCAAGAAGATTGTGAAAAATGAGAAAGCTTATACTATGGTGTTTGAATCAAATTGTGTACTTGAATAAGAAGAACAAAATTTTGGTTGTGGTATAGGCCAAGAAGATTGTGGAAAAATGAGAAAGGGTTATATTAAGGTGTTTTGTTAAATTATTATTAATAGTAATAAAGTAAAATATTTTTCTTGATTCAAGAGGTTTATTGAATTAAATTGTGTACATGAACCAGAATACCGATATTTTAGAAATGGTGTATATGAATAAGAAGAACAATATTTTAGAAATTGTGTATATGAATAAGAAGAACAATATTTTGGTTGTGGTATAGGCTAAAAAGGTTGTGAAAAATGAGAAGGGTTATATTAAATATTTTGTTAATCAATAAAGTTGAGGTATTTTGTTAATTAATAAAATTTAGTATTAGTTTAGGTTCTATAAATTTATAGTAGTTATTTAAATGTGTTTTTTAAACACATTTAAATAAAATAAAATAAAATTAATGAAAGAAAAAACTTTGTTAAATTTCATTTTTTAATTTTTAATTTTTATTTCGTTTTTAATAATTTTTAGCTGTAAACCATTTATAACAATAACAATATCATTGCTCATGTTATATTTTGACAGTTTGCCTTAAAAGAAATCAAATTTGTGGATATGGACAAAAGTTTAGATAATAATAATTAATATTGTGAAATTTATGACAATTAAAATACACTTAATTACAAAAAGTAAAAGGCGACTATCAAGTCGTGAAACATAATATTAAGAACTACAAAAAGTAAAAGACGACTATCAAGTGATGAAACATAACATTAAGAGTTAGATGAAGTAACTGAGGCCTAGTCTTGAGCATTGTTCTAGCCAATGCAACGGGTTTCAATTCACATTGTAGATGGCTTTCAATTTAAACAAGCCGAGCATCCAAACTTCCTGTCGCCCAAAAGAATTGCCCCACCTACAGGGGAGGTATAACCCAACCATAGTAGAAAATCCAGAGAGCAAGCTCTCTCATCCTAGAGCACTCGAGTAGAGAGTGGTTTGTCATAAAGTTGAAAGGTGGTAATAATTGTTCACATATGTGTTGCATTGGATGGGTTGGCCACACCATCCCCTCTCTTAAGTGCCATAGGAGACAACCGGTAGCATCTCGAATTCCATCACCTCAATTGGGGAATTCCCAGTTGTACAATTAATATCAGTGAAAAAGCCTACATATTCTAAAATATAATTTCGAATATAAATATAAAATAAT
>APFE030171659.1:115520-129383 GCA_000404065.3 Pinus taeda
GTATCCAAAAAATTCAAGTAGTAGTTAAAAAAAAAAAAACAAAACTATATTCATTTTATGAAGTGTTCATGTTTTCCCGATCAAAATTTGCATATGAGATCATCTCTTCACCATCTTCGTTATGATGGTGTCTTCTGAGGTGCTAAAGCAAAGTTTATATCTCTTTCCAATACAGCCCTTTCATCCTTTCTAATCTGTGTTGTGACAGCTCTACCATGTCAGTATTACCAGTACGGTTACTGCATGGCCCTCTTTGTTTTTCTCCAGTTTCATGAACCTGCGGACATCATTTTCCCTGAAAGACATGTTTTCCACCATTACAGACAGGTCTGAGCTTACTCCCACCCATAAATTTGAACGTATTACCTCGACAAGTTTTAGATGCAGCTTTAGCCTTTAGGCAATCTCTGCACAGGCCATCAGTCGTTTTCTCATCTGCTTTATTTTTTTCTCTCTTTCTGTTTTCTTAAATGAGGACGGATTTTTATGAAGTTGAGAATGATGGGATGTTTTGTATTTGTTTAGAAAATTTAAATGTCCCATGTATTAAGTCAATGATTTAATTTATAGCTTTTCAATATTATTTATTAAATATTATTTTATTTTATGTCACAAATAATATGTTAATGATTGCCTTATTGCTTGATTTTATCCAATAAATACTATGTTGAGCTCTGTTACATGGGAACTATTCTTTAGAGGTGGGAAATGAGTTCCAATGGTTTCTTGGCTCTAGGGAGCTTTGGCACTGTATGGTAACATTTCTTTTTCAGCAGGAGCTGCAATGGGAGAAGCTCGAGAAAGTTCTGGGAGTTTTGAAGACTGTTTTTTTAGTTCCGGTGTTCCTGGGGTTGGGGAATACAAAGCTTGTAGAGAAATATGTTGAAGTGACCACAAAACATGAGCCTATGTTGAAACCTTTGCATGAAGAAAGGCCAAAGAGATCCTTAACACCGATATCCTTGATTGAGAAACTGGAGCAATATCTTGATGGGTTAAGGAAACGCGTGGCACCTCAATGTAAGGGCGATATTTGGGATGTCATGTTGATGAGTATTTCTTGCAGAAGATTGTGTATGCATATTGTATGTGGCAATCAATGCTTAAACATTAGAGTTGCTTTTCTTTTTCTCTTAAGAATAAGTAGAGAAACATATGTAAAATTGTTCTTTTGTATTTTTAACCTAGATTGTTTCAAACAATGGTCATGTGTGAGAACTGATAATGAACTTGACATTTTAATATTTTTTATATATAGAAGGGAAACACTGAAGAAAGACACCCATAATATATATATATATATATATAATATATATATATAATATTATATGAAAAAGAGTATATATTTAAATTGAATTTTAGTATTTTGAACATTTGATTCAACTATTAATTTTAATTATTGAAAATTATATAATTAATTAATTTTTTTTTTTAATTTCTAACCCGTACCCAAATTCCCAACTTTCCCACTCAACTCATGCAACATAGGTATGAGTCATTTTTTTGTTATTCAAAAAATGCTATGTTACAGTCATCTCTTGTTATTCAACAAATACTATGTTAATAATTGGCTTTAGTGCATGGTGCTTAGTTTTTGTCATATCATTCAAGGAATACTAAATTAATCAAAATTAATATTTGTACTGTCCTCAATAAAAATAACCATACAAATAACTATACAACTATCTAAATGTACAAATACAACTATCTAACTATACAACTATCTAAATGTACAAATAAAATGACAAAATCTCATTAATAAAGTTTGGCTATATGATGCGGGAGCAACCAGCAACAAAGCCAAGCAAAGCATACGTGGACAACAAAGCTGAATCGAAGGAGAAAAATAGGAAAATCTACTTTAAAACAGATTTAAAGCGGATTTAAAATGGATTAAGATAGATTAAAGCGGATGACTTACCATTGTTATCTGCATGCATGTATTTTGGAGAGCATTCGTTGGAGAAAAGTAAGGAGAGGATCTGATCGATCCTTCCTATCTAATGCGTCTTATATAATTGTAATGTGATAGGGTGTGATATATGTCTGCTGGTGAGAAAAATGTAGTCGAGCGTGAGCTCGTTTTTAAGGTTGAAATGCCTTAATTTTGTAACTATTCCGTAAATATATAAAAGTATGTTTAGTGTTATTTGTGTACACCTGCATTCCTGTATTATAAATGTTTTGCGTGTCAACATAGCCTTTGATTTACTGTATGGACGTAATTAGTTTGCGTGTGATATAGCTAACTGTGTATTGAAGCATCTTGGGCGACAATGGGCACGGGACAGAGTTCGAATCTTGTTGCCTTCTCTAGCTAATGAAGTTGTGATCCTTATACGCTGTATATGTGTGGCCATTTCCTTGTTCTTTTTGGTCGAATACAGAGTTAGCAGACATAGAAAGGAGCGTTGTGTTGAAATCAAAACACTGGTTCGTATTGCCACCTACTCGTAACCGATTCTGTCCATTCAGTGGAGTGATGATTTCAAGATAATAGTGGCGGTTGTTTGCTGGTAGTCAAGAGTTAAATTACGTAGGAATTTCGACTTCCATAGAATTGCTCTTACAAAGGAAATTGTTATTTCTGGACCAGGAAAAGGCACAACTCAAGGCGCAATTATGTTATAATGAAACTCTATTGAATTGTTGTCCGATAATTTATGGCGTAAGTAACGCTTCCGTTTAGGCTTGTGGGCCATAACCCACAGGCCCAGGTTCGAGTTTTTAATGGAATTGGGATTTTGGGCTTTCCCCAAGATCTCATCCCATCAATTTGGTACCAGAGCAGTAAAAGATTCTGCGGAAGGAGGTACAGTTCTTAATGAAGTATGAATAGGTATGGTCTTTATGTTTTGTGTAGGTAGCAGCAGAGGAAGGTGAGAAGATTGCAATAGCCTAGAGTGTTTACCAAAAGACCAAGTCTAGAGGAGAGCTTGGTGAGGTAAGAGGCAGCAAGGAGGACTTGCTGTTGCAGAGGTAGATTGCAGCTCACAAGTTAAAGATATTACGAAGGCCAGGAGAAGCATTTGACCAGGAGGTCATAAATTTTTGTGCCTCGGGAGTCTGATGCGGGAGCAACCAGCAACAAAGCCGAGCGAAGCGTACGTGGACAGCAAAGCTGAATCGAAGGAGAAAAATAGGAAAATCTATTTTAAAACAAATTTAAAACGGATTAAAATAGATTAAAGCGGATGACTTACCATTGTTATCTGCGTGCATGTATTTTGGAGAGCTTTCCTTAGAGAAAAGTAAGGAGAGTATCTGATCGATCCTTCCTATCTAATGTGTCTTATATAATTGTAATGTGATAGGGTGCGATATATGTCTACTGGTGAGAAAAATGTAGTCGAGCGTGAGCTCGTTTTTAAGGCTAAAATGCCTTAATTTTGTAACTATTCCGTAAATATATAAAAGTATGTTCAATGTTATTTGTGTACACTTGCGTTCCCGTATTATAAATGTTTTGCGTGTCAACACAGCCTTTGATTTACTGTATGGACGTAATTAGTTTGCGTGTGATATAGCTAACTGTGTATTGAAGCATCTTGGGCGACAGTGGGCGTGGGACAGAGTTCGAATCTTGCCGCCTTCTCCAGCTAATGAAGTTGTGATCCTTATACACTGTATATGCGTGGCCATTTCCTTGTTCTTTTTGGTCGAATACAGAGTTAGCAGACATAGAAAGGAGCGATGCGTTATTTTTATCTTATTGTTTTCCTAGCTGTCTACCGGAAAACAGTTTTGTTACTTTACTTATGATAGCCCGGGTTGAAATCAAAACACTGGTTCCTATTGCCACCTACTCGTAACCTATTCTGTCCATTCGGTGGAGTGATGATTTCAGGATAATAGTGGCGGTTGTTCGCTGATAGTCAAGAGTTAAATTACGTAGGAATTTCGACTTCTAGAGAATTTCTCTTACAAAGGAAATTGTTATTTCTGGACCAGGGAAAGGCACAACTCAAGGCGCAATTATATTATAATGAAACTCTATTAAATTGCTGTCCAATAATTTGTGGCGTAAGTAACGCTTCCGTTTAGGCTTGTGAGCCATAACCCATAGGCCTAGAGTCAAGTTTTTAATAGAATTGGGATTTTGAGCTTTCCCCAAAATCTCATCCCA
This sequence comes from Pinus taeda, assembly GCA_000404065.3. NCBI lineage: Eukaryota > Viridiplantae > Streptophyta > Pinopsida > Pinales > Pinaceae > Pinus > Pinus taeda. The sequence goes on from APFE030171659.1 coordinate 119,647, forward strand.
TCACTATACATGAAGATAATTACAACTTACAATTACATAATTTAACCATAAACATATACAACCAAACCACATTATTGAACCTATACCCTATAAAATGTTAGTTGCCACCTACATGTGTCTCAGATTTTTAGTACTTCCGGACTACTTAGATCTTTGTGCGATTTTCATTACTCCATGTTAAATTTCGGAATAATACTTCCCGCCTACTCAGATCTGTCTCAGATTTTTTGTACACCGCGTACATTTTGGATTTAATATATTTAAAATTTAATATTAATTTTAATTAAAATAAAATATTTAAATTTATATAAAAAAAACTGTAAAATATCTCACACATTAAATAGTTTTATAATATATAGTTGTATTAATTCCGTTTCACTTATTGAAGTGAACATTGTCAATGATTTTAAAAGATAAGAACACATTGCACATAAAATTATTGAAGAGTTTGTTATAAAATTGGGTACTATTTGTGTGAAGTAACTATGTTGGACAAAATCATCTTTATATGAATATGCATGTAGAACCTCAACCATACCACTTTAAAATGTAATAAGGCAGTATGTTGTTGAAGTCTTTTAAAGATGTAATAAGAAAGAATGATGTTGAAGTTTTTTTAATATAGAAGTTGTCTTAATTATTTTATTTTATTTATTTATTTTTAATAGTTTAAATGTTGTTTTCATAATATTTTATGTTGTTATAGAAATTAGTGTAATAATTAGAGAGAATTTTCATGGTTTTGGTTATGAAAGTTTTTGCTGAAATAGTGGGTGTTAAACTTGGTTGTTATGGAAATAATATAAGGTATTAGATTAGTTGTTGTATTAGTGAGTCATGTTATTGAAATTTTGTGATATAGATTGATGAAACCATTTATGCTTTTTGAACCTATGTCATTTTTGCGAAACTAAAATGGGATAAAATAGAGAATAATTTGTCATGGTAAAGTATGTGTGGTGGTTTACCCTAGTTCGAAGGTCAACAAATAAATGAATAGGTAAATTGTTTACCCTTAAGAACATGAAGAACCATTTCAAAAAGCAAAGAGATGAAGTGCATGTTGAAGAAAGGAGCCAATTCATTCGTCCAATAGATCATTGACAGTGGATACCATTGAAATTGTTTGACTCCAAGTCATGTGTATAAAATTATCTCCTTGTGACTAAGCAAGACACCTTTGGCATGCGAGTAAAGCTCCATTAAATGGTTATTGTGGTAGATGGAGGCATTGATCATTGTTGTTGCAATAGCTTGGGCCTCCGTTAAATGGTTATTGTGGTGGATGGAGGCATTGATCATTATTGTTGCAATAGTTTGGGTCTTAAGTCTTTTAGTGGTAATTGCTGAGAAGATTTTATATCTTGTAGAAAAGGAGGTTTATGGATGAGTAAGGGGGTGAGGAACTTTAGAACATAACTTTGTTGAATGCAATGGATGCCTGAAAGCTTAGCAAAATTGCTCAACAGATCTGAAGAATTGTATTGTGGTTTAATTATATGTAATCAATAGTTTGATTATTGTTGTGTATTTTGTGGGATAGATTAATAATATGGTGAGTTATGAAATTGGAGTGGTTTTGTATCACTATGTTTTTAATCTGAATTGCATAAAGACATAATCCTTTTGCATCAAATGGTATTAGATCAAGTTGAACTTGTAGTGGGAAGGACACCAAAGAGATATTGGTCTCAAATTGAGTAATCGGCCAATGTGGGTGAGGTGGGGAGGTTGCAGGAGGAGATCTGAAAACAAAATAATAGTGATGGAATGTGAAGGAAGAGGTCATGGAAGACCCAGAAGACCAAAGGGTACAAAACATGTGAATGACCTTTCAATGATGGTGAGGACAATGATGGCTAGAATGCATTCCATGGAGACATCCCAAAGGAAAGGTACTGCATGTGGTGTAAGACATCAATGATGATGAAGTGGAATTTGAGGCTACAAGAGAAGAACCATAAGAGAAAGTGAAAGTGGAAGTGAAGATGATTAGAGCAATATATAGTATTGGAGGTAAACTTAATACTTATGTCTATTCTAAAAGTTTAAATCATGAGGAATTCGTAGACTTGGTAGGAGAAATGGAAAATTTCTTTGAATTTGAGTAGATTAGAGATCTTAGGTGGATTAGGTATGTGAATATGAATTTAAAAGTCATGCTTATTTGTGGTGGGATAAGCAATAGTTGAATAGATAAAGTTGTGGTAGAGAGAACATTAAAACCTGGAATTGTGTGGTGTCAGAGTTGAGCAATGATTGTTTTCCTATGGATTATATTTTAAATATGTTGAGAAGATTATGGAATTTGAATCAATTGAAGATGCCAGTAAAAGAGTATATAGAGGAATTTTACAAACTTTCTATAAGGTCTAGGAAAAATGAGGAGGGTTCATAATACACTGCTAGGTATGTGAATGGTCTAAGTTATGTCATTCGCGATAAGTTTCACGTTTTTTATTTCCATTAAGTTGTAGAGGCTTAAAAAACAACCTTGAGGATTGATGAGAAATTGTTGAGGAAATAATCAACCATGAGAAAAGGTCTAGCATATGGAAGAAGATAACAGAAAGAAAAACAAGTGAAAGAAGGTGAAAGTAGCCCTAGCACTATGGACCTATATACTAAAATAATATTTGATGTTGAGAGAGGAAGAAGTTAGTTAGTAAGAGGTGAAGGTAGAGGAGGAAAATTTGGAGGCATTTTCTTCATATGTGGAATGCAAGGGCATATGAAGTTTCAATGCTCATAAATTTTAAAGGATTTAAGAAGAAAAGAAAAGATAATTTATATTGTTGAATTAGAACCAACATTATCAACAACTAAGGTGGTGAAATTAAGAGTAGAACAAGGAAAAAAATGAGGATGATGAAAATATTGTCATAATCTAAGAAAGAGGTTGAGAGATAACCAGAATAGAAGAATATGATCTTCAAATCAAAATGCAAGATAGAAGGAAAATGATATAATTTAATTATTGATGGTACTAGTTCAAAACATTTGGTGTCTAATGAAGATTGAAATTGTAGAAATTAATAGAAATTTTCTACTACTCATGAAATCAAACTGAAATCAAGAGCTTACAAATTTCCTCCACTATTTTGTGGAATGAAAATCACAATTTAGAAACACATGCAACCATCAAAACCACAAGAACACAATGATTTACAGGGGAACCCAACTAGGAAAAACCCCTCTATTGCTTTTCATTAATCAGATGAGAATGAAAAATTATTACAATGTCTTGCTTCAAAGCACACCTTGCATTGTAAACCTATTCTCCTGTTGATTGTCCTGCTCTGGCCAACACTTAGCCAATTCAAGGCCCCAACTTCCTCCTATTTCCTTGCACAATCCTTGAGGAAATTAGCTCCTAAAATATAGGACTTTCCTCCTATTTTCTTGTGCAATTCCCAAGGAATGGTTGACCTGCCTATTGCAAAAGCATTGTACACTAAAAAATATACCAATATAAATATAAAGATGCATTTTCCTCCACCTCAACTAGGTAATTCGAATTCCATGCATGACAGTGTCTATTTTTAGCTGATTGATTAGCTAACTGAGAGAACAGCGAATTAACAATAGTCTTAACTACTCAACTGACCTTCAATTGACTCAACTAATGACTAAACTTTAATTAACTAAGTTCAAATAATGATAACTCAACTAGATTGCTAAATATTAGCAATCACTACATGCACAACTCTAATTATATCCTATAACTCGAATTTACTAAGTAAACTAGTAGACAAGGCCATGCCACTGTAACTAATTTCAATCCAAGTCATCTTGCTGATGTGGAAAATTGAATTTTATCCATTTGACTAAGGCACTAGTCAAATGAAGCCTTTTCTTGCTACAATTTCAAAACTCCCTCTTAGTAAGAAAAGGGTTCTACACAACCCCAATCCTACTATTGTAGGAATGTAGTGTAACAAGACTCCTTCTCACTGTTGTTGTTGCTACCGCAACAACTACAATCGAGAATCATCCGAAATACTGAATCAAATGTGTCTCTGAGCTGCAACTATCTCTTGAGCATCTAACTACTACTAATATTTGCACTTTCTGCTTTGAAAACTTCACTGTTGCAGGTTCTACATTGTGCCTCCTGCATTGTTATCAATACTGTTATGTGCTTCTCAACATCTGATTACAACTAGTCTGCAACTGTCACTCAAGGTTTGAGTGGATCAACTGACACTGATCCTTCTGCTACTGAATACTGTGGGTCCCTATAGCAAGGGTAACGACCCATGAGAAGAGTATACTGCAACTGCTACTTTTGTCCTATGGATCTTTCCCAAATATTTGCAACTATGGGACTAAGGATCTACATCGCCCCACCTCACTCTTGGAGGTATGGTTACAAATGATCCCTGTTACACAGTAAAATGTCACTACCATCATGTTAGTCTCCCCACTGTGTTGTGAAACCACATTCACCTATGCTCATGCTCCTCTAAATGGCTAAAAAACCCTCTTTGCCCAAGTTAAATGAATCATCGCGTCTGTTAATCAAATAACCGCGCTGACAGGCAGAGGCCAGTGTATCTGATGCGCTGCCAGCGCGGAAGAACACATCTTTTCCGCGCTGGTCCCATTTTACGAACAGCGCACCCTCTGTTTGTCCTGTTGGGCGCTGACCAGACCTCCTCTATAGTTGATCTGCGATGTCAGCGCGTCAGCTCAGTGTCTCACCCGCGCTGATCCTGTTTGGGCGAATTTGTTCTAACAACCAACCTTCCAGATCCCTCCAGACTTGGTTGTTAACATTGTTGAGGTCGCCATCCTTTCTCTAGTACGTCTGTTCGACTCACCATCCACTTATCTTGGGGGAAAGCTCATCCTTTACCTATTCATGGAGGCTCCTTCTCTTTATAAGCCTCCTCCATTGCCCATGAGCAGCTAGTTTTTTTAGTTTGGGACATATAGACTTTGATTGAGGAATTCTTAGTGCATTAGTGCTGTTCTTTGTAGGCATTTGGTGTGGTGTGAGGATTGCTTTGAGCTTGACGAAGGTCATGAGCTTGTTGCCTTGTATGTGAGAGAGAGACCTCTTTGACTTGGGAGATTTGCTTCAAAGGTGAATGCTTGGAAGACATGCTGGCTGGACCCTCTAGAGAAGGACTCAGCGTCAGGACTTCGGTTGTATCTTACTCTATTTTCTGATTAATAAAGATAGATGACTACTCTTATGGTTCCATTTCCATTTGTCCTATGAATGATTAATGTAAATTGTATCCTTCCTGACTGATACATAGTTGTTTTTAGTAGGTTTTACGCTTGTGTTTTCTCTCTTTGCCTGTGTAGGTGTCCGTCCGCGAGGATAGTGGAGGACTGTGATCGGCTGGAGCAAAGGAGCGAGAGGATCATCTCTTCGACAAACATAGCGTTGGAACCCAAGTAGGTTTCTTTTACCCACTTGTTAATTACAACTAGGAACCTGCAGTGTAGCATTGTTTGATTGTTGCTAGACCCCCTTTGGGCTAGTAGGGATCGCCTCTATCCGTAGAGGGGATTTACCTCTCCAACAAGGTGACTTAGGAGGTTGAATTCCATTATAGTGATCTTTCATTACATATTTATCCCGATTGGTTGGTTACTTAAGTAGATGTGGGATGAAAGTGTTACAATATATTTACCATATATTCACAATGATTATGATGGAAGTATTGTGTTCATCACAAACTTATATGGGATTACCACTTTGAAAATTAACACTAAGGATATATTTACCATCTATTAACAATGATTTAAGATATGGTTATGTGAGTATGTATACTTCACAAGAATCCTCATAAAATAATTCTCATGGAATTTGTGAGCATTAAGAATATGTCTATCTTTCTTAAAGATTATAAGTTTACACCATTGAGATTCTAATGTCAATACGAAGCTAAATATATAAATAATTTAAAAATCAATATAATTTCAACAATATACATATTAAAAATATGCCTTTTATTTTACATTCGAAAACAACTCTAAAAATATAATAAATAAGGAAAATAAATAAATTTATATTGAGATTTTGTCATTTGAAATAATTTAGATAGAAAACTTGGCCATGTCTAACAAGGCTACAATTTTGCCTAGACAACAATTTTCTCGCTGGAATTAGGTAATAAATTTTTCAAGAAACCTGATTTTCTAAGTGTTTAAATCATTTTTTTAATGGAAAAAATGGGTTCAACACCATCAACAACCCCTTGGGCACCTAAAATCATGATGCTTGACAAGGATTTTGAAAAGTTTCCACCAGATTTTTCCAAAATCATGTTGGAATTTCTATTGCTTTTCTAGCTAAAACTGGCATGTTTAGACAACACCCAAAAAAAATCAATGTTTAAAAAATACAAAGTTTTGGTACAATTAAAATCAACCAAAATTTTTTAAGACAACATTCCATAATTAAAGCTAGTCGTTTGAGGTTTCAATTTCACCTAAATGGCCAAAAATCACCAGAATCCAGTGGTTTGTTTTTCAAAAACTATAATAATAAGATTGCTTGAACCTTATTTTTTATGGTGGAAATAGATTCAGCACCATCAAAAACCCTTGAAACAACCAAAATCTTGAAATTAAACAAACTCAGATTTCCATAAAAAAAAAGAAATCTATTTGATTTTATCAAAATTATACCGGAATTTCTATATTATTTTTCAAATAAAAATGACATATCCTTAAACCACCACTTAAAGTTTCCATCATAAAAGGAAACACTAGCATATGAAATTTTCTTTAACATCCCTTTCTCCCACGCCACTTGCATGCTTTAAAATTGATGCCCCTATGGACGTTTTTCCATTTTTTACCCGTGAAACTCTGGTTATTTCAAAATAAACATGTAATCTTTGACTGGTTAATAATTTTAAAAATGTCATAATGACGAGTATATTAAAAAATAGCAAGTTTCAAATTTTTACACACACACACACATATATATATGCCTTCATTCATCTTTGTACTACACTAAATCTGCATACAGATTGTGTTACCCCTATTGATTATCATAAATACTCTTAATGTAAAATGAATCGATGGTAGATGGAACGATGTCAAAGAGAAAACGAGGACATGCTTTTCATGATGACTTCATGATGTAACCTAGGATGAATAAACTAGGGTAATTAGAAGAAAATGATTTTTCACGTGTTGCCTATAAAATTTATTTGCTGGTCCTTCTTCTATCCGGCCGGTTAGGGTAAGAGTTTTTCCATCATGGTCACAGGTCAAGGTATGCACTAGTCTAATACACAGGGGTATAGAGTTAGGTGCAGTGATGGACAGGGAATGCCCGACATTTTTGGAGAGAGAACATTATCCTGAGAAAGTTGAAGAAGAAGGGATCATTTGCCAAAATCTATCATCTTCCTGCACCATTCCCATTCATGGGACTTATCCTATCTTTAATGGTTAAAGAGGCCAAGCAGTTGTGAACCTCGTTTCCTTATTTTCTTCCCACATCCAATTTTCATCAGTACCACAAGTTTCTCAATCACGCCTTCTTGAATAGCCTTTAACGCTACACAAGGGTTGTCCGAGTAACAACAAAGCATCCATAGTATAGACACTACAAATTCAGTTGCCAACTCCCAAACTCCAAGAATTCTCTGAGAAACAACAGGCATGGTCAAAACCTGGTCATATGCAGCAAGTCGACCCTAGGCATAGTTGCGAAGCTTATCCAGTGCACACAAACTTGTTTCACAAACGTTTGTGTCTGCTTAAGGAATTATTTCCAACAAAAGAGCAATAGCCCTGACCTCCACCAGTTTCTCTTTGATAATTTCGTCTGAATGTTTTGATAATAGTTTCCCATAGCTCCCAATGCGTTATGCCTTAACTTAGATATTGGCTTGTCTTGGCTGGGCCTTGGTAAGAATAAAATGCCTAAAAATAGATCCAGGAGAGCCACGGCGAGCTAGGAAAGCCACGAGCCCTTGAAGGTATAATCCCAATTGAATAGCCAAACTTATCTATAGCGAACTTGGCATCCATCCATATCAATCCTTCTGTCTTTATACGTTCCAACTGGCGAGGAAATAAAAATCAGTTTGTAGTTGGTTGTGATTGATTAGACTTTAGAAAGGGAACATGCATGGAGGAATCCTTGAATGGATGGCAATGTGAATCAACAAGGGAGGGAATGGGTTCATTAAACCTTAGAAAAAAGAAAATGTTGAGGAAAGAGATGAACAATATTTGGTATTTCTGGATTTGATGGTTGATTGCTACTTATAGACTATGGTCATTTTAAGCACAAAATTCCTCAGTTTTAAACACAGAATTGCTCAAAGACAAATCAGGGCCTTGCATTTACTGTTAACCATTCTCCAGGAATAGTTTATTTTTGACAGAGATATTTCCCAAATCTTTGTTTTGTGCATGAGTATGGATCCCTTGCCCTCACTTCACTGCCCCAACCATTTCAACAAACAAACCCTGGTTCGTGGACACCATACACTTCAGAGCCAAAGCCATTGCCGCTATCCAAGGACCAACTCTAGAACGAAATTTCTGTTGTTCAGATCTCTTTTGGTTTTTTTCACACAAGTTTTTCATCAATTTTCTACAGGATTTTAGTGTATTTATCAGAAAATATGTTGCCACACAAAATGCAAAATTTCATTGTAATGATAGGAAAATTTCCAACATAAATTAATCATTGAAGGACAAGTCTAACAGTGTTACAATTTGGATTTTTTTTTATTGTAATTATTATAGAAATTCTACTATATAAATTTTTTATGGAAATTTTTCATTCTATTATATGATTTTTTGAATTAATCTGAGAAAGAAAGTTTAAATTTTATACAATGGAATGTTTATATAATTTCATTTTGTTATGTTTGGATATTTATATGATTTCATTCTGTCATGTTTCGATGTTTAATCTTCATAGGAAAAGTCCAATTATTTGCTTGAGTAAAATGTTTTTTCTTGGAAACTTATGTTATAAATGCCATAATATTTGGTGTTTTTTTATAATATTTTTTCACAATATAGACCATATCTATAATAGCATATCTGCATGTGCGAAGAACAAAAATAAATAAACAAATAGCTTCTACCAAATATGAAAAAATAAGAAAATTAGATCTTTATATTCTAAATGTGTTATGTAGTGAACTCATTCTTTATAAAATTTATTACAATTGGTAGTTTATAATGATAAATTTTCATTTTTTGACTCAATGCAGCGAACGACCACTGCAAGTATATTTGATGAGACTTGAATATGTGAAAATCTTTTCAAGTATGTAGTTTGTCTTTATTTTCCAATTTTTATACATCTTTATTTTGACAATTACTTTTTCTTTTGGGGTGAAATTATCTAAAAATTTAGTTCCTTTACATGAGATATCAACGAGAAACCATTGGGAGATCGACGAGAATGTTGCATTGCAAAACAATAATAACATTAAAAATATTGTTACTTCTTAGTTCAAAGAAAAAATGTGGTGTGACCAGGTAAAAGAAAATTAAGATATTATAAGGAGGTCATCAACCCCACCCTAGAAGATCGAAAGTATCTCTCTGTTTTAACTAGCTCAAAGAAGAAAATTAATATAGCCAAGATTAGAACGAACTCTCATGAGCTCCATAAGGAGGTCATCAACCCCACCCTAGAAGATCGAAAGTATCTCTCTGTTTTAACTAGCTCAAAGAAGAAAATTAATATAGCCAAGATTAGAATGAACTCTCATGAGCTCCATATTGAAACGGGT
>APFE030171659.1:140683-173343 GCA_000404065.3 Pinus taeda
TGTCTCTCGAGCCCGAAAAAGTATAAAATGATGCTCGAAAGAACCGCCCGATCATTGCGACCGAGGAGTACTTTTCATGAATAGTGATATTGACCTGAAAAAGTAAAAAAGCGATCGATACCACGTCATTTTAAGACCGATAACGAGCGCGAAACGACAAACGCCCGGCGATCTTTGTTATTTTAAACGGTCAAAAAGAGCTTAAAAACGACTACCTCTCATTTACATTTAACGAATCGAGAGGGCCAGCTCGTCCTTTTTCATCTTTAAAATGTTTGAATCGGGCTGAAAGAGACCTCCCTTTTTATTCTCTTTAGCTTGTCATCCAGAAATAATCTCGGTACTTTTCATATTTTGCGGTTGGAAAAGAGTAACGGTACTCGGGTTGTCATTTGCAGTATGTCGCTCTTGAACATGGCACTGTTTGCATTCGTGTCTGGGTGGGGACATCTCATCTCGCTTCACTTTTGCCTCCATGGGTTTGGGTTATCCTATTTGGCCACTCATCTACTCATTGTCCTTTTGTTGCGACCTCTGATCATTTGACCCCCAAATACTGCCGAATCCGTCATTGTGCCGCCGATATGTTCAAGAGAAGTTGACCTCTGCAAGTATAACCTCCCTCTGATATTTCACGCAAAACAAACTTGTCTTTGCCTGTCTCGCGTCGATGATGTGGGAAACATTATGGCCCACCTTCGATAAAGATCACTTCCTGTCGACTTCAGCTCAATATCCAGGAGTGACCTAGAGACTCCCTTCAGGTACCTTGGGGCCTGCATGCCTCAATGGCAAGTTCTTCGTGTTCGACGCGAGGTTCTCATTATTGACCTCCGATCGAATGATTCCGCGGGTGTTCGACATCGACTCATTCATTCACATGCCGTGGATTGTACCTATAGTACCTTGAGGACCATCGTCATTATTGGTGGCCCCTCTCGCGTCTGTTAACAGCTTTCATCATTGGCTGGTAATCAGACGATGTTCAAGCATGTTCGACTTCGACACATATATTCAGATGTTTGAACTTGTACTTTGTTCAGGTTCGGATGGAGCGCAAGACCCTGGTTCCAGTCCATTATGGACCAGGTTGCGATTTTGTGGGACATCATTACATGACTCATTGATGGATGGCTGCGACCATACCTGAGTCCTCTTAAGGATGGCTGCGACCATACCTCTTATTATTATGGTCTTCTCGGCTGGGTGGCTGCGTCCACGCCACAGACCTTTTTCTATATGTCTTTTGGATGGCTACCCCCATGCCTAGACTACATGTAATTGACATATCAGTTGTATCCGCCTGCAGGTTCTCTCCAGTGGTGTTCCAGTCCAGCAGTCTTGTAAAGCATTTCACCCCTCCCACTCTCTCGGGCTTCATGCTTTAGGGGGCATCTGTTACACAGTAAAATGTCACTGCCATCATGTCATTCTCCCTACTATGTTGTGAAACCACATTAACCTATGCTCATGCTCCTCAAAATGGCTAAAAAACCCTCTTTGCCTAAGTTAAATGAATAATCGCGTCTGTTAATCAAATAACCGCGCTGACGGGCAGATGCCAGTGTATCTGATGCGCTGCCAGCGCGGAAGAACACGTCTTTTCCGTGCTGGTCCCATTTTACGAACAGCGCACCCTCCGTTTGTCATGTTGGGCGCTAACCGGACCTCCTCTATAGTTGATTTGCGATGTCAGCGTGTCAGCTCAGTGTCTCACCCGCGCTGATCCTGTTTGGGCGAATTTGTTCTAACAACCAACCTTCCAGATCCCTCCAGACTTGGTTGTTAGCATTGTTGAGGTCACCATCCTTTCTCTGGCATGTCTGTTCGACTGACCATCCACTTATCTTGGGGGAAAGCTCATCCTTTACCTATTCATGGAGACTCCTTCTTTATAAGCCTCCTCCATTGCCCATGAGCAGCTAGTTTGGAACATATAGACTTTGATTGAGGAATTCTTAGTGCATTAGTGCTGCTCTTTGTAGGCATTTGGTGTGTTGTGTGAGGATTGCTTTGAGCTTGAGGAAGGTCATGAGCTTGTTGCCTTGTATGTGAGAGAGAGACCTCTTTGACTTGGGAGATTTGCTTCAAAGGTGAATGCTTGGAAGATATGCTGGCTGGACCCTCTAGAGAAGGACTTAGCGTCAGGACTTCGGTTGTACCTTACTCTATTTCCTGTTAATAAAGATAGATGACTATTCTTATGGTTCCATTTCCATTTGTCCAATGAATGATTGATGTAAATTGTATCCTTCCTGACTGATACATAGCTGTCGTTAGAAGATTTTACGCTCTTGTTTGTTCTCTCTTTGCTTGTGCAGGTGTTCGTCCGTGAGGATAGCGGAGAATTGCGATTGGCTGGAGCGAAGGAGCGAGAGGATCATCTCTTAGACAAACATAGCGTTGGAATCCAAGTAGGTTTCTCTTACCCACTTGTTAACTACAACTAGGAACCTGCAGTATAGCATTGTTTGATTGTTGCTAGACCCCTGTTGGGCTAGTAGGGATCGCCTCTATCCGTAGAGGGGATTTACCTCTCCAAAAATCCCTCTAAAGTAGAAGGTTCCATGTACCTTGTGTATCTGGGTATCTTCTTCTTGAAGTTGGGAGACTCAATTCTCTTATGATCTCCCTTAACCAAGTCCTTTTCCCACTTGGCTCGAACTCTCCTTATACTGGAAGTCTCTGACTAGTCCTCATCATCATCATCCTACTGGTCAACCCAACTACCAACTAGCTTAGACTGAAACTAAGATACTGGCTAAGGCTCCATATTGAGAGTTCTATCCTACTCTCGCTCAACCACCACATTTCTACTCTGAAGAATCTTTTCCTTGCTCCTTAAGGATGCACATGCATCTTCCTCCAATTTGTAGAGGCTCTTGATCTTAACACCAATTTGTAGGACCTTACCTGAAGCAAAATGCTTGAGGTAGTCCTTCCCATTGCTGAAGACAACAACATTTCCTTTGTCTTCAATCCTAAATTTGTTCATCAACCTAATTTTTCTAGCATCATTGTTATTTTTGAATATCTCATTGAAGGTCTTCCACATAGCAAAGGGACTCTCCTTTCCATACAAATTCAAGACTATATGGTCTCTCACACCCTCCACGATGATCCTCTTTGCCCTTGTGGTATCCTTCTTCCACTGGGCTAATTGATGTGCATCTGATACTACTGGTTTTGGAATGTAAGTTTTGGTGTACACCAACACTTCATTATCATCAAGTACAACTTCCATCATGTCCTTCCAAGCTATGAAATTTGAGGTTCCCTCTAGGGAATAATCCAATATCAATCCGTTGAAATACATTTTCCTACATGAAAAAAAAAATTGCTTCACTGATTTTCAAATTGAAATCTCTGAAGGAGAAGCTCTATTGACTTGTTTCTAGTGTGATGTCTACTCTGATACCATGTAGAAATTAATATAAATATGCTACTACTGATGAAATCAGGAGATTACAAATTTCCTCTACTATTTTGCATAATGGAAATCACAATTTAGAAATAGATGCAATGACATGCAACCATCAAAACCATAAGAAAACAATTATTTACACAGGAACCCAACTAGGAAAAACCCCTTCATTTCTTTTCATTAATCAAATGAGAATGAGAAACTATTACAATGTCTTGCTTCAAACCCGAAGCACACCCTGCATTGTAAACCTGTTCTCGGACTATCCTTCTTTGGTTAACACTTAGTCCATTCAAGGCCCCAAATTCCTCCTATTTCCTAGTCTAATCCTTGAGGAAATTAGCTCTTAAAAGATAGGAATTTCCTCCTATTTTCTTGCGCAATTCCCAAGGAATGATTCGCCTTCTTAGTGCAAAAGCATTGTATACTCAACTGTATAAAGATATAAGTATAAAAATTTCATTTCTTCCACCTCAACTAGGAAATTCAAATTCCATGCATGACTGTGTCTATTTTTAGCTGTTTGGCTAGTCAACTAAGAGATTAGTGAGTTAACAACAATCTTAACTACTCAACTGACCTTCAATTGACTCAACTAATGACTATGGCTTAGTTAACTGAGTTCAACTAGAAATAACTCAACTAGATTGCTAAATCTTAGAAATCACTACATGCACAACTCTACTTCTAGCATATAACTTGAATTTACTGAGTAAAGTAGTAGACAAGGCCATGTCAGTCTAGCTAACTACAATCCAAGTCATCTTGCTGATGTAGAAAACCAAAATTTCTCCATTTGTGTAAGAAACTAGTCAAATGAAGCCTTTTCTTGCTACAATTTCAATAGAAATTGAAGTGTACACCTCATCTAGAAGCTTATAGAGGGTCATAGCTACAAAATGCACATAGAGTCATTATGAAGGAGAAATATTTGATTCATTTTGGCATTGGGGGTTATGATAGCATTTTATTTAATGTTTTTCCCATGGATGTGTTGTCACATTGTGTTGGGGAGGTCATGATAGTTTTAAAGAAGAGTTATGCATGATAGGAGAAGACATACCTACTAGTTTGAGAAGGATGGGATGTAATTTAACTTACAACCATAAAATGAAGAATTATAGAAGGCTACTAGACTAATGTTAAGTATAGTGTTGTGCAAATAGAAGTGGAGTACTAATAATTTGTGGAGTAGTGAGCTAAAGAAAATAAAGAACAAATCATGGGTTCTACAACAACACGTTTCAAACAGGATTGGATGGTAGGTTGTCATTTACATAATTTCTATGTGGTAGCTTGTTTACAGTAAATGCAACAGAGAATGTATGTGGGAATGAGGGAGACGACTAAAGGAAACATTGATAGCAAGGAGAATGGTAAACTTGTATTCGATGCAACAAAATTTGATAATGGTGCCTAAAAGGGATATTAAGATAGTAGTGAGTACCATTGAGTGAGGGCAGTGTAAGTTAGTAAGCACCACTGGGGTAAAGAAAAAGTGTTGAGTCATGAAATGGGTATGTAGTTACTATTAATCTCATCATCCTTTTCCTTTATTCTTATGTTTTCTATATCCTAATGAGGTCATATATTGAGAAATTATGGTAAGAAATGAAGGAATTATCTGCAATTACGATTTAGCTAATTATTACCCTTCATTATGTAGGAAAACAACAAAAGGGACAATTGATGTTCCCTAACAAAGGAACCACAAAAATCAACAAGCTAAGGAAGGAATGCGGCGGTTGTAGATAGGGCTAAAGATGAATTAGGGGGATCAGTGCGAGAAAGGAAAGGATGTCTGAAGTTGGAAATCGGTTGCGAATCCCTCAGGATCGGGAGATCCTGAGGGATAGCATTTACCATTTATATTTTACCCTTTCTGACTATCAAAAGGAGATGATTGTAAGAAGAAAGGGGAAGCTCTGTTATTATTGAATTTGTAATTTTAATTACAAACTCTCGCTGTTGAGAGAACATGGTCATATTGTAATGCTACTTATATTTGATGATTAATACACAAGTGAAGTTGTTGTTCCCCCACGTTAACTGAATTAACTTAGTAGTGTTCACTGGTGGCTAAGGGCCTAGCCTCTGGTGGATTTAACTGCTTTCCCTGTGTCATACATTTCCTATTCTTGCAAGTGTGATGGTTTGATAGTATTATTGCTTTATGTGATTTTATCTCCTTCGCTATTTATTGTTTTCCAGTGTTAACATAATATCTTTGCTTTATATGACTTATAGTATTGTCATCGATTTCGGATTGAGTTACTTAGATAAATATTCAACTTAATTTAATCAACTATAAAGAGTTTAACTATCGATGTTGGATTCTCAGATTGATATCATTGTTGTTTAGATTATTTAATGAAGATTGGGTTTGATTTAGATTAAATTAGTTAAGAAGAGACGAGTTATTTCTACTGCACTCTTAGCTGATGCCATTGCTAGTTGAATTGCTTGAGTAAGGATTGATTATGATTTCAGTAGAAGATTGAGTCTTGAAGCTTAGATGTATATCCCCTTTAATGATTGCAATTGGAATTTATTAGATGCATCTGTTTACTCTTGTATTTAATGATCTATATTGCAATTTAGGAAACATTACTCTTTGAATTAATAGCAGCCACATATTGTGTACACTCTTGAAATAAGAGGACTTGCCCGAGTTGATAATTAATATGAGGATAATTAGGAGTTTTAAAAGGCACCTTTTCTCAGTCAACAAAAGGATGCAGTGCAACCTTGCGGGACAAATTCACAAGGAATGGAAGAAACATTAAAATTTCGTAGATGCACAATAGTCACTAGGTTAGGATATTGAAATAAATGTTGTGGATGATAGAGACAACAACGGGAAGAGGAGGATGTACACTATGGACCTTTCGTTAGCCTACATTTTGTAAAGATGCTCGAACTCCAAATAGGGGGTTTGGTGTAGGATCATCCTTGGCATAGAAAGCTATTATAATCATACACATCTCATTCACTTGCAGTAGTTTAGATGTTTCTTCCCAATAATACCTTGCAATAAGCATTATGTAGGTCTATTTGCAATATCATTTTTACCTAAGAAGATACAATTTGACTTTTCTTAATGCGCATTTTCTATGTTTTACATGTTTAATAATGGGTTAAGTAATATTCCCAATTAATATGGTCACACTAATGATTTTGTTGCTTTTGGTACATATAGCGCATTAAATATGGCACGGTACCATGAAAGACATTATCCTCACAAGAAATGAGGGATATTGCTCTCGAGGTAACTAGCACTTAGGTTCGAATTGCTTGGGCTCACTAGAGACACTTCATCTAGCCACATATCAAATTTATCAACTAAGTTAGTTTAGAAGACATGCCCCCCCTAATCTTAGGATTTTGGATGGAATCAACCCACCTATCAAGGGGGACTAGTACCTATTTATTTTATATAAAGAGGGGCTTCAAAGTTAAAAATTTTAGTTAGTTTTTGTTAATCATTTTCTTATAGTCTCAAGATACTTTTAGCTAAGTCAAAGCTCTTGCATTATGTTTTTTGTTGTATCATTTTAATGGAGGAATATTTCTATTCATTTGATTATTGGTGATCTTCTTTATTTTCTTAGAGTACCTTAGAGGGGGATGCACCCTATTGTCACTCGCTACAAAAGAGGGTTCCAGATGTACAAAGAGGGAAAAAGAATAGAGATGTTTGGATCTATCCTCCAAGCCATATGTTATCCATGATAACCCCTAGAAATAATTTTTAATTTAATTGATCATTTGCATATATATGCTTCTTTTTCGAAAGAGGTTGTTGTGCTTTGCAAATTGGAGATTAAAGAAGGAAGGATACGTCTAGTCTAATTTGTTTTGGAGAAATTCCCATATTCTCTAAAAAAATCATTTCTTTCACAAACCCCATTTTACCCTTTGTTTTTAAACTCTAGCCACGGTGACCCTTTTCAAACTCTAGCTGAAATCCCTTTGTATTTCCAACTCTAGCCATGTTTCCTCATTCCCCTTTGAAATACCTTAAAAACATTCAGAAAACATATCGAAGGCCTTTTAAAAGGACGGGACCCACAAAAATTTATCGCTATCGGCCCATTTTCCTTTACAATACATATACACTCATCTCCTTTTCCTTTTGCGATTGCGATATCGCATATTGCAAAGTTTCCTACCTACCACAAAAAAAATATTTCCCCGTTGATTGTGATATCACAAATTCTCCATTGATATCGCATATCACAAATTCCCTGCCAACTGTCATATCTAAGTCCCTTTTCTACCCATTGACTGTGATAAGGTCCTCCCCACCGATCGTGATAAGGTCCTCCCCTTGTTGATTGCAATATCACAACTAGGGATCACACAAGACATAACTCCCTCCTCTATTGAACTCCCTTATGACTTGCGATTGCGATGGACCCGAAAGGTTATGTATTATGGTTTTGAGAAATTTCAAGTTTGGCATATTGGGAAATCACCATAAAATCAGTGTTAAAGCCCCTTTTCACTTTCTGATGGCAATATGCGAGTCTCGATTCTGGATGTGATATTTTATGTATCATGCTTTATTGAAGTTTTGCATTCGGACAATTGGCAAGCACTATAAAATATGGTAAAAAGGCCCTCCGCTATATTGCAATTGCGATAACAACAAGCTCAGATCAACGGCCTAGATTGAATCGGCCTAGATCAATGGCCCATATCAATGAACATTAAAACATTTATTTCACTTCCGCTCAGTGGGATGACAAGCGTACTTTTCGGTGTATATCCAGCAACACGTTCATCAAACAAAATGCAAAGTAAATGAAGGTATGGGGACTGAGGAATATTAATGGCTTAGCATGGGGCTCCACTCGGACACACAACGAAGGAATTTCAGGACATTCTCCACTTCTAGTCTATAACAGGAAACTCAAAATCGATCCACTCCTTGCTCTAGAGAACGAGTGATTCAGGCAGTTAAGGCGAAAGTAATAGAAACTGACCAAGTAGCAGGAGGGATACATTGTGGTAGAGATGTGGCCTGATTAGGGGCCTTCACAGGAACCATCAGGATGATATTTTCCTCCATCACCATTTAGTTTCCTCTTTTCTATTTTTTTGTAATTTCTTTTATTTTGTAATTTATATATTTTTAAGAACATAATCAAATCCGAGGAAATCAGTTTGGGTATTAGAGCTATCGTAGGCCTAGGCAGCTAGTCAATTAGTTAGCTGGTCCTTGGCTGAGATATTTTGTAAATGCGGATTCAAAGCCCCCTTTCTTTGCATAAATAAAGGGGGAGAAACACCTAATGGGGTTCCAGAATTCTGCACCCGCAGTCGTCCTAATTCTTGGGTTCCATTTTGGTTCTAATTGCCTATTCATGAGGGATTATAGCAACGCATGTTGAATGTAATGGAATGGTTATTTGGACCCTTAAAGTATTAATGAAACTCCCTGGTGATTCCAAGAAGATCAATGTGCATTATGTTTTCCCTTCTGTAAATCTCATACCATATATGTTTTTCTTTCTCTCAAATAGTGTGATTAAGCTGCATGTTTCCCCCTTGTTCATGATTGTATATTTGTTACCAAGTAGAAATATTACCTATGTTAGGTATAGATTTACTTAAGTACCTATAATGTGCACATATTTTCTCAAGATTTTGGATACAAATGTGCCCATGACTATATGGTTTGAAACCATAACTAGCACTCCACTCCTACCACTCTTTCATCTCCTCCCTCTTCCATCTTTCTGCTGGAACATTGTGGCTTCAGATTCTGCATTGCAATCAGCCCCACACACTAATTTCCCTCCTCTCTTTCATCCTTTTCACTTTACTGCAACTTTAATATTAAGTTGTTTGTTGTTGTGTGTCGGCCACCAGAACCAGGAATTTCTCTCTAAGGTTTTCTCGATTTACCCCCTGAAAGTTTGGACCCATGTATTGGCTTGAGTTTACCTTCATAAAGGCTTATTGAAAGAAGCCCTCTTTATCCTCTTTTTCAACTACATGAAAATTGGAGTGCAACTGAAAGCCCCCATTGAAAATATTCCATGCACTCCTCTCTTTAAGATGTCCTTGGTACTAGTTTACAATAAACCCATAGGTTGTCTTTATGTATCTTGCTATATCTCCTGAAGAACTTATGCTGCAGGTGTTAGAAAAAGCAACAACATATTTCTGGCGTCATTTCCAGGGAACATATTAGAATGTTTTTCTCTAGGTACGACAATTTTTTTACATTCCCTCTGTTAGGTGAGCAATGGAAGTGTTGGTTTAAGATCTCTCACCTTGTTGACTCCGTTGTTTCAATTTTATGGTAAACATCCTGATGACTCCATTGTCCATGTCTCTATTTGATTGTCTTGGCTTTCAAGCAGCCTCATACTCACTTTGATGCTAAATTAGCCGAAAAATTTCCTACCTTTGAAACTGAGATCACTCACCTAGGGGGTTTTCAAAATGGCCATTCCTGCATTCCTAGCCAACCAATTTTCCCCATTGAATTTTTCTTCTATTGCTAGCTATCCCAATCATGTCCCTTTGTTTCATGAATGGAATACCTATTTTCCTAGGTTCCGTGGAAACATAGATAGAAGGCTAGACCAACACCTCAAAGATTTTCATGAATGCATGGTGCAGCGGGGTATTATTTTCAAAGATGTGCAAATGAAATTATTCATGTACTCGTTAGAAGAATACTTTAGAGTTTGGTACAGAACAATACCTCGTGACAGAATATCCTCCTTAAATTGTTTTCATAAAGCATTCCATCTTTATTGCAAAAGATTATATCCACCGAATGCTCTGTTTGAAGATTTTTGCGCATATTTTAATGTTGAAAATACCCCTGAGGGTAATGATCCTACCGAAGATGTTTGTGAGACTCCATTCCAAGAAGATATATACTCACATCAAGAAGCATTGCCCAGTGATCAAGAAAGAAAAGAAGGAAACATCATCGAGCTGAATAAATCCTTAGAGACCTTATTCAGCCAAATTCAATGATTCTCCTTCTTATGATGAGCATGACTCAGATGGGAAGTCAAGCGATGTTGAACTACAATATTCCTAATCATGGGAAGATGCACAGAAAGAAGAGGCTTCAAACCATGATGCACATCCTTCACTTGGAGAACAAGTTCAAGAACCTCCTCCGATTTATGATCCATATTATTCAGAAGAGGATGAGATGGACATGAATGTTCAAAGGCAGTCGTTTACCAGCAAGTGGGGAGCAAGGTTCCAACAACAAATTTTACAAGAAGACCCTGAAGTTGAAGGACCAAGTAGGGCCTGTGACTTCCTATTGCAGAAATATTCCTACCGGGAATTCTCTCTAGACCCTCCAGTCTATGACTCTTACAGTTCAGAAAATGAAGATTATATTGCAGATTCCCAAGAGGGTTGGTCTATTGACAAATGGGTAGAAAAATACCAGCAACGAGCTTTTCTTAAAAAATCTAAGGCTAAGGAGTTGAATAGTGTTTGTGGTTGCCCTGACCAAGAAGATATTGGTCAACAGATTGTTCATGAAAATAAGGTAGCTACAAACTTTCCTTTTCAATTCTATGACTTTGTAACTGATTACATGACCACATTCTTAGATCAGCAGTAGAGGTTATTTCTGGAGTATGCATCAATTTCTTCGTCTGAAGATTTTTCATGGTGCATGCTTATTTTAATATTTAAATTTCAGCAGCATGGAGGCATAAGGTCCTGTACTCTAATGCTGGCTTGGCTCCATTGGAGGGTTGAACTCACTTAGGTGAATTGAGCTTTATATGTAAGTAGGATTTGTATATATATAAGCTCACTCAATGAGCATTTAATTTCTATTTGTTAGAGTTTATATTTCAACATTTCAGTTTGGTGAGGAAAGGACTCCCTGCAAACAAAGTTCCATGGATATTTTCTCGTTATATAGCTTCATTATATTTTTGACTCCATGCCTAATGGTGAAGGCTACTGGTCTGCAGGCTCTCGTCACCTTTCCAGCAAGGCACTATCCCTAGTTGGAGCTAATGTTGTCACTCACTGCAAAATAGGGTTCCAGATGTACAAAGAGGGAAAAATAATAGAGATATTTAGAGCTAGTCTCCAAGCCATATGTTATCCATGATAATTCTTAGAAATAATTTTTAGGTTGATTGATCATTTGCATCTATCTACTGCTTTTCTGAAAGAGGTTGTTGTGCTTTGCAAATTGGAGATTAAAGGAGGAAGGACAAGTCCAATGTAATTTGTTTTTGAGAAATTCCCATATTCTCTAAAAAAATCATTTCTTTCACAAACCCCATTTTACCCTTTGTTTTTAAACTCTAACCGCGGTGACCCTTCTTAAACTCTAGTCGAAATCCCTTTGTATTTCCAACTCTAACAGTGTTTCCTCACTCCCCTTTGAAATACCTTAAAAACATTCATAAAACATTCGAAGGCCTTTTAAAAGGGTGGGACCCATAAAACTTTATCACTATCAGCCCATTTTCCTTTGCAATACATATCCATGCATCTCCATTTTCCTTTTGCAATTGCGATATCACGTATTGCAAAGTTTCCCACCTACGATAATAAAGTTATTCCCCCGCCGACTACGATATCACAAATTCTCCGCGGATAAAGCATATCGCAAATTCCTCGCCGATTGTCATATCTAAGTCCCTTCTCTGCCCACTGATTGCAATAAGGTCCTCCCTGTCGATTGCAATAAGGTCCTCCCCCTGCTGATTGTGATATTGCAATTGGGGATCACACAAAACATAACTCCCTCCTCCATTGAACTCCTTTCCGACTTGCGATTGCGATGGACCTGAAGGGTTATGTATTATGGTTTTGAGAAATTTCATGTCTAGCATATTGGGAAATCGCCATAAAATCAGTGTTAAAGCCCCTTTTTGCTTTCCGACGGCGATATGTGATTCTTGGTTTCGGATACGATATTTATGTATCATGCTTTATTGAAGTTTCACATCTGGACAATCGACAAGCACTATGAAATATGGTAAAAAGGCCCTCTCCTATATTGCGATTGCGATACCAACATGCTCGGATCAATGACCCAGATCAACAAACATTAGAACTTCTTTTTCACTTCTGCTCAGTGGGATGGTGAAGGTATTTTCCGGTGTATGTCTAGCAGCACAATTATCAAGTAGAATACAAAGTAAATGAAGGTATGGGGAATCATGAAGATTAATGGCTTAGCATGGGGCTCCACTTAGACACACAATGAAGGACTACCAAGACATTCTCCACTTCTAGTCTATAACAACAAACTCACAGTAAATCCACTCCCTGCTCTGGAGAATGAGTGATTCAGGTAGTTGAGATGAAAGCGATAGAAAATGGCCAAGAAGCAGGAGGGATACATTGTGGTAGAGACATGGCCTGATTAAGTGTCTTCACAGGAATGACCGGGATGATATTTTCCTCCATCATCATTCAGTTTCCAATTTTCTATTTTTCTGTAATTTCTTTTATTCTATAATTTCTATATTTCCAAGAACGGAATCAAATCTGAGGAAATCAGTTTGGGTAACAAATCTATCGTAGGCCTCGTCAACTAGTCAATTGGACAACTGGCCCTTGGCTGAGATATTTTTAAATGTGGATTCAAAGCCCCCTTCTCTATATAAATAAAGGGGGAGAAACACTTAATGGGGTTCCAGAATTATGCACCCACAGTGGTCCTAATTCTTGGGTTTCATTTTAGTTCTAATTGCCTATTCATGAGGGATTAGAGTGATGCATGTTGAATGTAAATGAATGGTTATTTGGACCCTTCAAGTATTAATGAAACTCCCTGGTGATTCCAAGTAGATCAATGTGCAGTATGTTTTCCCTTCTATAAATCTCATTCCATATATGTTTTTCTTTCTCTTAATTAGTGTGATGAAGTTGCATGTTTCCCCCTATTTCATGATTGTATATTTGTTACCAAGTAGCAACAATACCTATGTTAGCTACAGATTTACTTAAGTACATGTAATGTGCACATATTTTCTCAAGCTTTTGGATACAAATGTGCCCATGAGTATAGGGCCTGCAACCTTGACTAGCGCTCCACTCATTTCGCTCTTTCATCTCCTCCCTTTTCCATATTTCTACTAGAACATTGTGGCTTGGGATTCTGCATTGTAATTAGCCCCACGCACTGATTTCCCTCCTCTCTCATCCTTTTCACTTTACTGCAACGTTAATATTAAGCTACACGTTGTTGTGTTTCGGCCACCAGAACCAGGCATTTCTCTCTAAAGTTGGCCCGATTTACCCCTTGAACATTTGGAACCATGTATTGGCTTGAGTTTACCTCCATAAAGGCTTATTGAACCAAGCCCTCGTTATCCTCTTTTTCAACTACGTGACAATTGGAGTGCAACTGAAAGTCCCCATTGAAAATCTTCCATGCACTCCTCTTTTTAAGATATCCTAGGCACTGGTCTACAATCAACCCAGAGGCTGTCTCTAGGTAGCTTTCTATATCTCCTAAGCACTTGTGCTACAGGTGCTAGAAAAAGTGACAATGCACCCAAAGGAATTTAGGGAACCTTATTTATAAATCCTTCTTCTCATATATCTCTTTGTAGTTTTAATATTTATTCATAAATTGTTGTTACAGAAATTTCCAAAGCAATATTATTTACTTTCATATAAAAAGATTGATTTCAAGACATAATCACTTTTCTAAGTACATATTTGATTTTTATGACTTGTGATAGGTTAAATCAAGTAGTTGCATCAATATGAAGATATTTTATTCTTATGATAACTCTCTTTTGTCCTTGCATCACTAAGTTTTCTATAGGCCTACAACTATCCTTGTAGAACAACATTGATTAGTAAATTGTTGTGGATATTCATGACTAGATAGTCCACACATCAAATATGATAAAAATAGAATGAAATCTATACTACAAGGGTTAATTTCGTTAAGTTTCATATTTTTTTGCTTATGCATGTTATAGATAAAATGTAGAAAATAGAGAATAATAAAATAGAATCACACGCCAACCACAATGAACACAATAAATTCTTTGGGAAACCCTTATGAGGGAAAACCCAGTTGGAAAGTGAGACTCCTTTGGTATCTCTTTATTTGGAATGCAAATAATGCAAGTAGAAAAGGAAGGTACTCTCCATGGAGTTACCTAATACCTATGGCATGATAAGCTACTATGAAAACTAAACCCCGTTTTTAATGATATCTTGATCCTACTCCCAAGTTGTTATTCTCTACCATGTGTTAGGAATATGTCAAAGAAAAATAAAATAAAAGTGATTGCGGAAGTAAAAAATAGAATGAAAGAATACAAAGAAGACACCAATATCATGGTTCACTTGGTTGGGCTACATCCATGGAGAAATAACATGTATTTCCTTTTATTCCATCCATAAAAATGAAAGGATATGATGTGTAGCACATCCACTACAACCTCCTCTTATCCCTCTCATAGTCTCTTCTCTCTTAATTACAACTCCTTCTCAAATAATATATATTTACAATATGATTCCATCATAAAAAGAGGGTTATCTTATGGGGAAAAAACCCTAACATAACATATACCATTAGATATGTGATCTAATGATGAATGGTCAGTATTGAATATGAAATTACAATATTTTACAAGGAAAAAATTCCAAAATTTTCTCTTTCGGGGTGTTGCCCCCAAATCCCCATTACGGGTGGGAGCTTCAAAGAATTGTCACCACCTGTCGTGGGCCCTGTGGAAAAACTAGTAGGGATAAATACCCCACAATCCCCTTCAAGTACTGGGGCCCAAACATGGATAAAAAAAAGACCTATGAATAAGGAAGATAATTAGGCTCCACAACCAAAAACTTCCCACTTGAAGATTGATTACAACAACTCTATTTTTATTTCAGTTGTTGGATTATGCTTCAACTTTAGACTTTTCTGGTTATCATCTTCATCATCATCATTGAAGACCAATTTAAATTGAGTAGAAACTCATCTTATCCTCAGTTACTACTTTCATTAACATGTCTACAATATTTTTGCTAGTATGTATCTTTTCCAACTTCAATTGTCCCTCTTCCAAAATTGATTGTATGAATAACACTTGAATTATATGTGCTTGGCCTTAGAATAGAAGGTTGAGTTCTTTGCAAAATTAATGGTACTCTCGCTATCACTATAAGACCTAATGTCCATGAACCTATATAACCAAATCATCTCTCTACTAGCCTCTAAAGCAAGAAATTTATTAAGAAAACCATGAAAGTTTATATGTATAATAAATTGGTAAATCCCCATGGTACATAGGAAAATGTATAGAATACTTTATCAATAAAATAATATGTATATATAAATATTTGGAAAAATCTTTCACTACATTAAAAAATCTTGTAAAATCTTGGTGAACCTTTCACTAAATTATAAAACACTGTAAAGTCTTGGTAAATCTTTCACTAAATTATAAAACATTGTAAACTCTTGGTGAATCCTTTAATACTCTATACAACCATATATATTAATAGAAAAAATTTCATTAAACTATAATATACTCATTACCATGTTTGGAAAAAAAGAATCATGGGTTGCACTTATCAGGGTTCTTCCTATACACTCTTGCAAATCCTTGAATATGATTTTATCAAATTTTAACTACAAATACCATGTTACATCCCAAGGGACAACCAATTAGAGAGGCACCACCAAGGGTGTGTAATGTCGAATTGTGGAGGTTCTTTTGCTCAAATTAGGTCTTCACTCATCAAGATAGCTCACTCATGTTCTATGTAATTCATATTCAAGAGGCTTCAAATGAAAATAAGGTCTATGGATAGTCATCTCAAAATGATAAATATTCACATCAAATTATTTTTCTTTCTTATACATTACTTCTCTAACAACTAGATACTTGTCCAATTCCTTGAATATAGATAAAACAAAAACTTTAATATTTGGTGCTTCATCACAATATGTAGGTATTTCACCTCCTTCTCGTCCCATAATTATTATAGTAGTTAGTGAAAATTATTCTACAATTCCCAACTCTAATAATGGTTGACTAATTTAGAGTCCCTTGATATGCACAAAATGGAAAATGAGAATGACTAGAAGATAAATCTAATTGAAACTTAATTTCCTACATGATAAGAAAAAAATAATAACACAAACTCAATAAAAGGCCACAAATGTTGAGTTTAAAAATATATGCATAAATCTCAAAAATAGTCTCTACATTTTCATTACTTGGTAGAACATGTCCAAAACAAGCATCAAGAAGTGTTTTTGCAATTTAAGAATGATAATGCACTAAACATTCTCTCATATTGTACTAACTACATAAGATTCTTTTTTAGTCTTGGCATGAAAACCACAATTGCCTTAGAGAAATGTCGGTCTCGTGATAATAGGTCTCCTAAGATGAACACATAGGAATCTAGTGCATAGACCATTTTTCTTTTTGTTTAGCTAAGAAATGCTCATTTCCCTTGTTATGCAACCAACTCACAAATAGATAGATCAATGAATTAAAAATTATCCTCTTCAAGAGGGAAACCTCCTTTACATTACATAAATGAGAAATTCATGGATGATTCAAATGAAAAGACCTTCGTTCTATATATAGGATTCTAAGGGGTCACAATATAATTAGAGTCTACATAACAATAATAATGTAAGGGCACAATAATAAAAATAGTGGGATTCTATGGGGCACAATAATAACAATATGGGGAGTACATGGGCACAAAAATAACAATAACGGGGCTACACTAACAATAACAATTAGGGGCTGCAATAATACTGTAGGGACCTAACATTCCCCTCTCATTCAAAAAAGTGTTGTCCTCAATGCTTGAGTATTTTTGGATGCTTATTTATAAAATTCTCATCCTCACATGTGGACTCTTCAGTGGGTAAGTTCTTCCACTTGATGAGATACTTTGAAATTGATCAATTTCGTAGTTGTCGGGTTCTTTTCTGTATGAATGCTTCAAGTTCCAATATGACTTTTCCTTCCTCGCTAAGTTCTGGCAATATTGTTTGAACTGGGAGCTTGTCACCTATAACCTTATTTAAGCATGAAACATGGAAAAGTGGGTGCACTCGGGAAGATGCAAGGAGTCCCAATTTGTATGCCATAGTACCAATATTTTGCAACACCTTGTAAGGACCATAGTATTTTGCTAATAATTATTATCCTTCTTAGCTTGCTTGAGGGAAATTTGTTTATATGGTTGTAGTCGTAAAAATATGCAGTCGCCTACATCAAAACTTCTTTCGCTATGATGCTGATATGTCTGTTACTTCATTCGATTTTGTGCCAAAGTGAGGTTATCCTTTAAGAGTTAGAGAACATGTTGTTGATGCTCAATGTGATCTTCCACTGCTTGAACCTTAGAATTTTCTCTTAAGGATGATGTGATGGATAGTGGATGATATCCATAAAGTGCCATAAATGGGGTCATTTTTACTATTGTATGGAAGGAAGTGTTATACCACCATTAAGCTAGAGGTAACCACTTGACCCATTGTGTTTGTTTATCAAATACAAAGCAACAACGATATCCTTCCAAACATTTGTTCACTATCTCAGTTTTCCCATCAGATTGAGGATGATAAGATGAGTTATGAGCTAATTGAGTACCCTGACAAGAAAATAACGGTGTCCAAAAATTTCTAGTGAAAATGGGATCTCTATTGTTTACAATAACCTTTGGGTTTCCATGTAGCTTTTCAATTATTTCCATAAATGCAGTAGAAACTGTACTGGCTTTAAATCGATGAGATAATGCACAAAAATGTGTGTACTTGGTAAGTTTATCAACTACCATCATGATGACACACTTTCCTTCAGACTTGGGTAAACCTGTGATAAATCCAGTGAAACCTCCTCCCAAAGTTGACTTGGAATTGCTAAAGGTTGTCACAGACCCGGGATCTTAATTGTCTCAACTTTATTTTGTTGGAAAACCAAACATTATGCCACAAACTTTTGAATATCAGATTTAAGGCCCTCCTAAAAAAATTCCTTCTTGACCCTGTGGTAAGTTTTTAAAAATCTCGAGTGCCCTCCTAAGGGAGAGGTGTGCAATTCAAAAATAATATTTTGTTTGAGTTTGGAATTCTTATAAATATATATGTGATCTTTGTACCATAATGAATCATTTTTCTAGCTAAATGTATCATATATACTAGGATCTTGCTGCAACTTTTGAATGATCATCCACACTTCATCATTCTTCCATTCATCCCTTGCTTCAGTTATCCAATTTGGTTGGATCATAGAAATGGCACAAAGGAATCCTTGCACATCCTCATCCTTTCTTGAGAGTGCATCCACAACAACATTTTTCTTCCCTTTTTTGTAGATTATTTCAAAGTCATAACCCAACATCTTTGTGACCCATTTTTGCTACTCTTTTGAAGATAATCTTTGATCCAAACTGTGAGAATTCAATAGGGCAATAAGTAAGTTAATTATCTTAACTTGATCATTTTTTGTGTTACCTTTTTTTATTTATTAGCTTTGTTCCTTATTATTATAGTGTGTGAAACATCAAACATCTACCAAAATAATAAGAATAGTGACATAATATATAGGCTACAAGCCAGAGCCAAAACCCCTCCTCTTAAGGGGAAAACCTGTAAATATCTTCTCTTCATATAGATTCTTCAATTGATAAATACCATGACCTAGTGACTTAGGCAAATACCCTCCAAGATTAAGATCAACTCGACCTCCTGTTGTAGCGACTTCAACCTCCCACCATAGATTCGAAATTCTTGCTCACAACAACTGTTGATGCTTCTCTTGAAGACTTCAATCTCCCTTTAA
The DNA here is from genome assembly GCA_000404065.3 of Pinus taeda. Taxonomy (NCBI): domain Eukaryota; kingdom Viridiplantae; phylum Streptophyta; class Pinopsida; order Pinales; family Pinaceae; genus Pinus; species Pinus taeda. The sequence continues at coordinate 159,908 of APFE030171659.1, forward strand.
TAACCTTTTCCTTCCTTCAATTTCCTTTTCTTGAGTCTTGGGGCTACTGAGATACCCTAAGAGACCTTCTCTTGCCTTTCCTTCTCTTCTTATTCCAAGATCGAACAACAAGATAGTCCCAGCGTAGAAACCCTAACTTCGACCTTCTTAAGAGAGAGAGATCTATCCCAAGCACTTCGACTTCTCCGAATTCCTCTTATTCGTACCATCTTATTTGACTTCTTCTATTCCACTTTTTTGCATAGAATGATATGAGTGAATGTATCTAATGGAGGATGAGTTCCTCTCTATATACAGCTCTTCCAAGGGGTAGACATGGCTCTTCATGTAGGCCGACTTGATCTTGGAGGTATTTCACACCTTAAAGACAATTTTTTTTTCTTTACAAGATACAATGTGCCCATAGGGTCTTCCATATATGAAAATGACACTTTAACCTAGTACAAACCCTAGAAGCACTCAATGGGTGCTTAACCTATAAAATAAAATAACTTGAACATGAAACCCATGCTCCGATAATAATTTATTTCTATTTTATTATTTACAAGAATACATTTCATACTTATGAAGACTGAACCTAACTACACATTCTTCAACATTCCCTCTTAACTAGGGAGGTATTCATATGGGGTACATGGTCATTCTGAATCTAAAGAGATCTCACAAAAAGATTCGGATTGGTAAACTCATCTATTTAGCATCATATTCATCAGCATTGTTATATAGAAAGGCCTTCACTAAAAAATCTATCCACATGATCAGAGCATAATGTTGGCGAGACCAATGATTCATAGACACCAAAATCATTGTCTCTCAAGGTACATACTCAACCTGGGTGTTCACAAAGTATGCCCTTCCATTGGAATATTTTTATATTAGGTAGCTAATCCTCAAAGCATATCGGTCCACAACTACTCCTGTCCTGAATGCCCTACCACATTCTCAAGGAGTATCGAATGCCAAATGGTTACCCAATCCTCCACTCCTTCTTCCCAAGTGAAGACAAGAATGTAGTGTCTATCTCTCCCTCTCAATTAGGGAGGATATATCAATTCCAATAATGTAATGTACTTATTCCTATGGAAGGAATGTACCTAAGCTCCCTCTTGGCTTAGGAATTTCTGGCTCCCTCTTAATTAGGGACCTACAACAGATCTTCAACTAGTTATTTGAAGAGCTCCTTCCTTCGATGTCATGAATTTCTTTGTCATGGAGTCTTCATATTTCGTAGCTTCTTCATAGGGCACAAACCATCCATCACTTTCATCCATGGTCAGTCATGTCATTATTCCTTTCATTAGAAAGTGATCCATTAGTCTTCATTTGGATTTTCTTCATGTCATGCTGCCTTCTTCATTTATTTTGGAAGGATCTTACATTCTCCTACGTCGTCCTTGGGGAAGACATCCACAGTTCTTCCTTCAACAGTCCTGCATAAGCCCATCCAATTATTTGTTCAATAATAAATAAATGAACACTTAAATCAAAATTACCTTTGTGATGGTATTTCATCATGACATCTTCTAGTGTGCATCAACATCTGCATACATGTTGACATATCTCCCAAAGGTATCATTGTGAAGTGTCTCCATCTTTTTCAGACTTCCATTAGAGTCTTCATATCTTTCCTAGAAATTTCCTAGTCAAATATTCTTGGTATAGTGATGTTGATTGACTTTACCATGGTTGCATATCTCACAATCTCTTCCTTTCTTTTTTCACACATTTCATCTCGAGGAGCTTCCAATAAGACTTCCTCAATTGTAGTCAGCCACTCACACTTCATATGAGGATATATTATGTTGATTTCATCTAGTGTGACCCATGCCTCCTGAAATCCTTTCATAGGATGAGATACCTTTCCTTTGATCATGCTTCTCAAGATTAAGCAGTGATCCATGTTACCTACAACCATACAACAAGACTTTATAAAATTAAATATAAGCATACATACCTCATTTACCTTGAGGTCATCTTAGGATTCTTTCAACAAATTCCTTGATTGAAAGATCTTCAACCTCTTGATCTTTTTTTATCTCTTATGTCATCATACCATCATCCCATGAATTCCATAAGTTGGAGTTCCTGATGAAATGCTTACTTTCTTTCTATATCGGTGAACCCTCTGATGAGGATTTAATCAGAGAATCTTGAGGATCTCACATATATTTATCTTGTAGATGTTTCCTTTCGACTGATATATGATGAGATTTTTTCTGAATGACTTCTTCATTTAATCTTTCAATGAGGTCACTAAAAGATATGTCCTTCATAGCTGACTATCATACATCCTTCATGTTTCTTATGGTGATGCCACAAGCTCTTACTACTAATGCTTTTCCTCTTCCTTGGACTTCCTTCTTTCACCTTTATCCACTTCTTCAGTGAAATAGACTTTGTTGAGGAAATTATATGTGTTATAATTCCAACATTAAATTATCAATCCAGGGTCGTAAGGCTTAGAGGCGCAAGCACAGATAATGCGGGATCAAAGCATCTAACCTAAATTAACATCAAATTCCTAAAATCGATTCCTATTCCTATTCCTGAATTAAGTATAAAATACAAATCACTAAACAATTTTAATCTCAATCAAAGTAAAGTAAATCGATCAAAACTTAATTTCGATGCAAGTAAAACTTATCTACAATGAAACCACACTAATGCATTAACTACAAAATACTCATAAGCTATTTACAGAATTCAACTTATGTTCAATGAAAGCATTCATTCAATCGCTCTAATGCTAATCAAGGAATAGCACTCTATTCGAAGAACATGAACACTAAATCAAAAAGCATCAACACTAAATCTATGCTAAGCTCACAAATATGAAATCTAAACTAAGCTTCGGATTTTCTGATCTAGTTTGGCTCAATAAGCAAAGGACATTCAAATGCAAAGGCTTCTACACTAACAATATCTCAAGCAATCAAATTATAAAACTCAAACCAATCGGAAAAATGACATGTAAGGCAATTGAAACCATATTGTCGAATAATTCATCAAATCTATTGTCCTAATCAAGCTAGTGATAAAACTCAGATAAATCAAAACCTTTGTTCATAATTAAAACTACTGTTCACAATCAAAACTCAAAGGAATCTAACTATTGTTTATGATAAAAATCAGAGGAGATCTAACCTATTGTTCATGATAAAATTCAGAAAAAATAAAAGCTATCATTCATAACGAAACTTCAAAGAAATCAAGACTCTTGCACATAGCAGAACTCAAAGGATTGAAGCTATTTAACGAAACTCACAAAATCAAAATTATTGCTCACATGAAAATTCAAAGAAATTCTACAATAATGCATGCAATTCTTAATGTTAACAAAACCCTGTTTTCATTATATTGTGTAGTCAACTGAGGAACATAGAATTATAGCATTCATGTAATGCCATCAAATTCATGAGGAATACAAAGTATGGGTTTAAAATACTTTCAATGCTTCAACTGTGAATTTGAATCAAGAAGAATTCATAAACATTTCTATATAGTAATATTTTCAAAAGAACCAGTGATATATTAAATCATCGCTCAGCATGACCTTGACCAAGTTATATCAATCAGGGAAGTTTATCTTTGTCGACTTGGTGGCCTAGTTGCAATCCAACTCATGGGAACGTGTTATAAAATTATTTTGGACAATCATCTCCCTCGGTTTTCCCTGGAAGTGTGCCGAAATGTCAAAGCCCCAAATTGGATATTTCTGTACTCTACTTACACCAACTAATTTAATTGACCTGTGAGGAATTTGGCAATGGAAACCTGCGGCAAACGAACTTAGAAAAAACTGTGATTAGTAAATCATGGCAAAATCATCCCTAACCATCGAAAAGTTAAGAAAACTAATGGCAATCAACCATAAGATGCAAAATGTGATTTGACGACAAGTTGAGGAATTATGGTACGAAATGAGTGTAAAAGTATATGAATTTAGGTTATGAATGGTGGTAATATATAGTGGAAAATTGGGCATATTTGAGGCCCAACATCCCCCCATTCCCAAGGATTTGCATGTCCTCATGCAAACAAATCTCTTGCTCATTGACAAATTCTTAACATTATTTTCCAAATGTTGGTTCTTGTGGGATAACATTGCTTGAATATTTGGGAGTACTTGTTCTTGTGGAGCATCACTACTTGAATATTTAGAGGTGTTGGTTCTTGTGGAGAAACACTCTTCACATTAACATATCATATTGATTTTCAGAGCAATACAAATTAAGGACAACAAAGGGATGGATGAGGAAGAGATAATGGATGAAATGATGTGGTGATGGAGATGGTAAGTATGTGGATGGATGCTTGCATACTTTTCCATCACAAGGCCAATGCTTATAGGTGGTTTCCTTTATCACTTCATGGAAATAATGACTTCATCCTATGATTGTTTTTCATGGGAGGAGAAGACACTAAAGATACTACTTTTATACCACAAGGAATTGCCTTTACATGGTCTTGTAATCAGAGTATCAACGTAATGAATGCAGGGAAAACAAAACGTTTATGAAAGATAAAATGCATAGAATGAGAAGTGGTGAATCATTAAGCTTCGTGGTGAATCATTAAGCTTCCTAAAACCTCTAATGACTTAGAGAATCTTAAGCCAAATTTACATCAAGTTTTACCTTTGTCGTTGACGTCTCTAGTGCTAAAAGATGAAGTGGAGGATGGAAAGGCTGGAGCTGATGTGACTGTTGATCTAACCTACGAAGAAGGTTGAAGGAGGAAATGAAGAGAAGAAAGATGAACTGAAGGGCTGAAGGATGAATTGAAGAGCTGAAGGATGAATTGAAGAGCTGAAGGATGAATTGAAGGTCCCCTTCTCCCCATGCCTGAGGAGTTGTATCTCCCCAAACACTGAGGAAAGGTGACTTCTGCTGCAAATGACAATGGAAATGTTGATACAAAAATCCAAACTGCTGCAAATCTATGTACAAAACCATATAGTCTTCAACTGCTACACACCCATGTGCAATCTTTCATATGTGAATAAATGGTGTCGATGTTGAACATAAGCAAGAATCATTGGATTAACGACGATTGAGGAATTTGTTAACCAATGTGAGAAATCCCAGCTTTGATGTTAATGGGAATCAAGGCACTAGCTATATTCTACTAGCCATGAATGGATTTGTCAAAGTCGAATGGACTGCATAATTCACCCACAAAGAAACATTGATGTATTTCCTTAGTAAATGACAAGGATACCTGCCATTAAGGCATGCAGGCTCCCAGGTACCTTATCTAACCCTAAACTTAATCCCAGATAATGTGCTAATGTCAATGGGATAAGGCTTGTTGGAAAATGGGCCTTAAGGAATCCCACATCAACCAACTCGAGTATAAACATAATGAAGGATACATGATTTGAATAACTCATACAATTTTACAAAATCTATTGGGAAATTTGCCTGTTAGTTTCCTAGTTTTCAAGCAATGTCCCTGTCTAGTTGCGCCAAAAGAGTTGGTTTTCACAAAAGGACTTATTTTTCTCTTTACTATTTTCAATTTTTTATTTATTACCGTAGTAACGTTCCTACTATACTGAAGAAAATATATCCTCCTTCAAGTGAAAGAGAATTTCCAATGAAGCCATGTATGAATCAGGTACAAAGATATATTCATACCTAGATTTAACATATAAACATTAGAAGGTACATGAGCATGAAAAATCAACAGTTTTAAAAGATGCGATACAAAGAGTATTTGAAGATGAGACTGGTATTTTGAGTGGATTGTGATCTGGAACCGATGCTCGATGTAGTCCTCATGGTATCATACCATTTCTTCATTTGGAACACTTTGAAAATCCTCCTCGATCATGCCAGGCAAATTTGGATAATTGGTCTCTGGTATGCACATAAGGCTTGTTGTTGGGCATGGTGAAAGTTCCTCAATCTCAGGTTCAGCTGGATACTCCCTATCAGATTTGGTATATGATTCAGTGATCTCCTTGATAGACAAGAAAGAGGAATCAAGGGAGGCTTCTAAATCCTTTTCTGGCTGCAGAGAGATAGATAATTTCCTAAATGTGGTTAGGATGAACTCTTCTTGAGCGGAAGATATCCCGACGACTGCTAGGATTTGAGAAAGTACTTCAAGGGACATTCTTCAAGCTCTCAATCATTATTTGAATTTATCCTACTGGTCGTTGATCCCTGTCTCACAACATGGATTAGTACATAGGGGTTCTTATAACACCCCAAAAATATTTTATCTTTAAAGATCTTGGATTTTTAATCTAAATGAATAAAAACTGCTAATTGCAATAAAATTCACCAAACATGCTTACTTGGACAACTTGACTTTGGAGAGACCCCAAACCAAAGCAGATGCGTGGCTTTTCACTCACGTCTTACCGTCTTCTCTGCCCTCTAATTTCCCTGCAACTAAGATCACACCAAAAAATTGTGAAAGAAACTACACTCTAATCCCTTTAGCACCTTTCTGACAATGATGCCAAAAATGTTGGGGAAATTATATGTGTTATAATTCCAACATTAAATTATCAATCCGAGATCGTAAGACTTAGAGGCAAAAGTGAAAGTAGTGCAGGATTAGAGCATCTAACCTAAATTAACATCAAATTCCTAAAATCAATTCCTATTCCTATTCCTGAATTAAGTACATAATAAAAATCACTAAACAATTTTAATCTCAATCTAAGTAAAGTAAATCAATCAAAACTTAATTTCAATGCAATTAAAACTTAACAACAATGAAACCACACTGATGCATTAACTACAAAATACTCATAAGCTATCTACGGAGTTCAACTTATGTTCAATGAAAGCATTTGTTCAATCACTCTAACTTTAATCAAGACAGAGCATTCTATTCGAAGAACATGAACACTAAATCAAAAAGCATGAACACTAAATCTATGCGAAGCTCGCAAGTATGAAATCTAATTTAAACTAATGAATACAAAATCTAAACTAAGCTCTAGAGTTTCTGATCTACTTTGGCTCAATCAACAAAAGACATTCAAATGAAAAGGACTCTAAGTAATGCTATCTCAAGCAATCAAATTATAAAACTCAGAGCAATCGAAACAAATGACATGTAAGGAAATTGAAACTCTATTGTCAAATAATTCATCAAATCTATTGTCCTAATCAAGCTAGTGGTAAAACACAGATAAATAAAAACCTTTGTTCATAATGAAAACTATTGTTCACAATGAAAACTCAAAGGAATCTAACTACTGTTTATGATAAAACTTAGAGGAGATCTAACCTATTGTTCATGATAAAATTCATAAAAATCAAAGCTATCATTCATAACAAAACTTCAAATAAATTGAGACTCTTGAACACAACAGAACTCAAAGGATTGAAGCTATTTAACAAAACTCATGAAATCAAAACTATTGCTCACTCGAAACTTCAAAGAGATTCTATAGTAATGCACACAATTTTTAATGTTAACACAACCTTGCTTTCATTATATTTCATATTCAACTAAGGAACATAGAATTGAAGCATTCCTGTAATGCCATCAAATTCATGAGGAATATAGAGTATGGGTTTAATATATTTTCAATGCTTCAATTGTGAATTTGAATCAAGAAGAATTCATAAACGTTTCTTTATAGTAAGATTCTCAAAAGAAATAGTGATATATTAAATCATCGCTTAGCATGACCTTGATCAAGTTATATCAATCAGGGAAGTTTATCTTTGTCGACTTGGTCTATGAAATTACAATAGGAACTTTAAGTACAAAAAAAAAACTTAAGCAATCACATAAAATGTTGTTGTAAATTAATGAAGAAATCCTAAGATCTAAACTAACTATAAGACGTGTGTCCAGAGGTGGTGGATCCTTTCCACTCTTGGAGAAACCTAGATTAACTCAAACCACTTAAAACTCAAGAACCAAAATCACTTACAACATTTAAGTACAGAATTGGAGTTGTATTAAAATTCAAAACATAAATTCATATGGATGCCCTCTTTTAGTCCTTTTGATATATCCTCCTTCTTCCAATTTTTTTTTTTAATACAGGCCATGGCTAAGCCATTTATAAGATATAGAAAGCGAATTAATCATTTTCCCAAATTCTGGAAAATTATCTATTTTTAACAAATTGACCTCAAAGATATTGACATATCTTCCTAAGCATGGAGAATTTTAGAAAACGGTTTGGAGGGATCCTAATTTGTTATATTTTCAACAAAAGTCTCTCTTGGATTTGTCTCCTTCAAATCAAGATCCTCATAAATCATGCCTAAAGTTGGTTGTCTGGCTGTCTTTGCAAGATTCTAGAACTCTAGAAAAACAATCATTTTTTATAAAAATGCCTCAAAGACCCATGTATAACTTATTCGAATCTCGAGAAAAAGTCTTGGATATAGATAATTTTTTATATTTTTAACAAACTCATTTGCTTGTATTTTCCAAATTCACCTCTAGCTGCATGAAAATCGAGTAAAAACTTGCCAGTTTGGAAACGGAGCGAATTTTGAGCAGATTTGTTGATTTTCTTCTAGAGACCCACATGTGCGACCTGGGTGAAATCCAACTTATGGGAATGTGTTAGAAAATTATTTTGGACAATAGCCTCCCTTAGTTTTCCCCGAAAGCGTGCTGAAATGTCAAAGCCCGAAATTTGATATTTCTGTACTCTATTTGCACCAACTAGTTTAATTGACCTGTGAGGAATTTTTGGAATGGAAACTTGCAGAAAATGAACTTAGAAAAAACCGTCATTAGTAAATCATGGAAAAATCATCTCTAACCATCGAAAAGCTAAGAAAACTAATGATAATCAACCACAAGATGCAAAATGTGATTTGACAGCAAGTTGAGGAATTATGGTACGGAATGAGTGTAAAAGTATATGAATTTAGGTTATGAATGGAGGTAATATATAGTGGAAAATTGGGCATATTTGAGGCCCAATAGACTTCTTCTCTATCTTTCTTGTTATTTCCCTTCTTGAGTTTAGGACAATCTTTCCTATAATGCCTATAGCATTGATTCTTGGCTATGAGGACCAAATTTTCCAAACTTCCCTTTCCTTCATGCAAATGTTTGAATCCTTTCATTTTAACCTTCAACACTTTTTTCCATAAACCTGTCTTCTTCTATCTTGCAAAGAAGCCATAATTTGTTGAATGGGATAACCTTCTTATCCTCGTAATCATTGTTAACTTGTTCATCAGTTAGTGCATTTAGAATAATAATGGTTATCTCTCCCAGATCTTGCAATTAAGATCTTAAGGAGATAACCCTTTATCCTTTAATACCTTCAATTTGTGTAGATAAAATTTAAGTGATGTCACATTCTTTATCGCAACTTAAGAGAATAGTTCTACCAGCTTATCATATACATCTCTTTGATGTATCCAATGTTGCTATATGAGGAGACCTTTCATAAGAACCCCTTTCCATTTATTCAGAGGAGACATTTTCATTGATAAGTTCAATGAATTCAATTTCTTCTAGGACTATGTCTATCCTCCTTTTCCATGCAAGGAATTTCGATGACCCAACCAACTTATAGATCTCCTTGCAAAATGAAGTTATTTTACCAGATTTTATTATAGAATGAAAGATAATTACTTGACAAGTGAAGATGAAATATTCAAATTGATCACTTTGATGGTGGTTAAAGAAGATGTATTAGCACTCATTTTGGATGATCTTCTTCCAAATGAAAATCCCTTCTTCAATAAGTGAGATTTCTCCTTTTATGATGTTGGCGCCTTTAGATCTAGCTTCGTTTCTTGATGGTGATTAATGAGGATGATTTGATGCTTCCTTAGATGATCTTCTTCAAGGATAAGGAGCGGATCCTTGCTTCAATGATAGGGAACCTGCCTTATAACTTTTGAATATGATTATAATGCCTTCTAGCCTTCAAGATACTTCGACTTCTTTTGTGGTGAATGAGTGTAGATTAAAAATGCTTCTATGGTTTCAAATTTCTCTAAGATGATGTGATCTTATTCCTTGAAGTCCTTCTCTTGGATGTCTATAATTTGGGATACCTTGCATTGTAGATCTCTTCAGCTTGATGAGGTTCTTTATGGTCTTTTAATGATGACTTAGAGGATCAAAAATTTTTGCTAGTGTATACTCCTTCTTTGATCTAAGGTTTTATTCTTCAATGTAGATCTTGAAATTTCACTTTGATACCCTTCGAATTTCTTCAATTCCTTTCTTAAAAACTCAATCCTTGTGTGTGTCTATGATTGCATTCCCTTTTCTTGACTTTGACACCTTAGCTCCGACACCATGTTGAGAATTCAATAGGGCAGTAAGTAAGTTAATTCTCTTAACTTGATAATTGTTTGTGTTACCTTTTCTACTTATTATCTTTGTTCCTTATTATTATAGTGTGCGAAAAATCAAACAACTACCAAAACAATAAGAATAGTGATACAGTATATAGGCTGCAAGCCAGGGCCAAAACCCCTCCTCTTGAGGGGAAAACCCGTAAATATCTTCTCTTCTTATAGATTATTCAATTGACTAATACCATGACCTAGTGACTCAGACAAATACCCTCCAATATCAAGATCAACTTGACCTCTTGTTGTAGTGACTTTGACCACCCAATGTAGATCCAAAATTCTAGCTCACTATAACTACTGCTGCATCTCTTGGAGACTTCGATCTCCCTTGAATAGCCTTATCCTTCCTTTTCTTTCCTTTTCTTGAGTCTTAGGGCTAATGAGACATCCTAAGAGACCTTTTCTTGCCTTTCCTTCTCTTCTTCTTTCAAGATCGAGCCACAAGATAGTCCCAACATAAAAAACCGAATTTTGACCTTCTCAAGAAAGAGAGATCTAGCCCAAGAACTTCGACTTCTTCAATGTCCTCTTCTTCATACCCTCTTGTTTGAATTCTTCTTTTCCTTTTCTTTGCATAGAAATAGATGATGAATGTATCTAATGGAGGATGAGTTCCTCTCTATATATAAGCTCTTCCAAGGGGTAGAAGTGGCTCTTCATGTAGGCCAACTTGATCTTGGAGGTATTTTGACACTTTAAAGACAAAATAGTTTTTTGTTTACAAGATACAATGTGCCCATAGGGTCTTCAATATATAACAATAAATATTTAACCTAGGACAAACCTTAGAAACACTCAATGGGTGCTTGACCTATAAAATAAAAGAACTTGAGCATGAAAACCATGCTCCAATAATAGTTTCTTTTCATTTTATTATTTACAAGAATAAATTTCATACTTATGAAGACCGAACCGAGTTACGCATTCTTCAACACCAAAAATTATTTAAGACTATTATGATCTATTTTTTCCTTGAAGTGTCTTCCCATTAGGTAAGGTCACCATTGCTTTAGTGCATGTAGTATTGCCAACATCTCCCTCTCATAAATAGGTTTGGGTAAATATTTTCCTTTGATTGGATGGCTTTAAAAATTAATGGGTCTTCCTTCTTGCATTAAAAAAAACACCAATTCCAATTCCTGAGGCATCAAATTCCACAATAAAGGTTTTTGGGAAGTCTAGCATAACTAAGACCGTTGCTTCACACATTCCCTCTTAATATGTTCAAAGGCCTTAGTTGCTTCTGGAGTCGAAGAGAATGCATCTTTCTTCAGTAATGTTGTTAGATGTGTTGTTATTCTCCCATAGTTCTTAACAAACTTGCGATAATACCTTGTCAACCTAAGAAATCCTCAAAGATTCTTTATGGTTGTGGGGATTTTTCATTCCTTAATGGATTTAATTTTGTTAGGGTCTATCTTAACACTCTCATGAGATACAATATAACCCAAATATTCCACTTCCTGTACTCCACAAAAACATTTCAAGGTTTTTGCATATGATTGTTTCTCCTCCAATAGTTTGAGCACCCTGTCAACATGTTGAACATGATGCTTCCAATACTTGTTATATATTAGTATATCATCAAAAAATACTAACACAAATTTTCTAAGTGTTTTAAAATGGAATTCATTAAACCTTGAAATGTAGAAGGTGCATTAGTAAGGCCATAAGGCATAACCAAAAATTTATAATGGCCCTCATGAGTTCTAAATGTTATTTTTAGAATGTCTTCAACCTTCATTCTAATTTGAGGATATCTTGATCGAAGATCCAACTTGGTGAAATAAAGTGCTCCATGTAATTCATCCAACAATTCATGAATGACAAGAATGGGAAATTTGTCTCTAATAGTGAGCTTGTTGAGCTCCCTATAATCTGGACACATGTGCCATGATCCATCCTTCTTACGCACCAATACTACTGGAGTAGAGAAATAACTTTGACTAGGTTGAATTATACCAGCCTCTAGCATTTTTGCAACCATACGTTCAATTTCACTCTTTTTGGGAATAAAGATATCTGTAAGGCCTGATGTTTGGAGGAACACTTCCTGGAATCAAATGAATAGCATGATCATGATCACGAATAGGTGGGAGGCCTTTGGGTCTCAAATACCTTGGAATGATTGTCCAAGACCTTTTGGAGATATGGAGAAATAGACGATTTTGATGTTTGAATCTCTAGTGAGCATAATTGTGCAATTACACCCCATTGTTATTTCTTTAGAACCTTTGTCATTCCATTACAGTTGATTATCTCTCCTAGTTTCCCCATGATACCCTTTAATTCAACTTCCTTTCCTTCCTAAAAAAAAATCAAGAAAATTTCTTGAATATTAAAAGTTATCGTACACAAAGGTTATAACCATTGGACTCCTAGTACAACATCAACCCCACCCATTGTAATGGAAAGCATTTGAACATTCACCACATATTCCCCCATGGTTAGCTTGATATAGTGGAATTTCACAGAGTAATTTATAGTTCCTCCATTTGCAACCATCACTTGACACTCTGGTATTGGATATAGGAAGCAATTCAATTCCTTAGTTATCTTACAATGAATAAAATTATGGGTACTATCTCAATCAATCAACACTATTACCTATTTCTTATTGACATGTCCTATCTTGAGGGTTTGAGGAGTGGTAATTCCTTCAAATACATTACAAGATATGGTCGGATTCATTTATTCTTTCTCTAGGGTTGGTTCTTGGTGTATATCATCTTCTTTTGATGTTTCTTGTTCCTTTTCTTCTTCCTGTTCACAATCTATGTAAAATAATTTCTTCTTGGCACACTTATTAGTGTATTTTCTATCAAAAATGTAACAAAGCCCTTTTTATATTTTTTCTTTAAATTTCTATGGTGTCAACCTTGTAGTTTGTGGAAGTGTAGGAGCTATTATCACCTATATTGACCTCAGGCTGAAGGGAGACAATGCCAAGGTAACCAGAAACCAAGCTTAGCCAAGTGGCTAGCCCTCTTAGGCCAGGAGAGGGCTCTCTCCGTAAGGATGTCAGTCAAGATGACTGGATCAGGTTGTTGGATACCTATACCAATAGGTTTCATATTTCATGATTGGCAAAAATAAGTGCCAAATATGCTCCATTTTGCT
>APFE030171659.1:204150-227811 GCA_000404065.3 Pinus taeda
GTACAAAACTTCCTGGGGTATACATCCCGCTGAAACAAAGACCTCTGAACAATCATGCTCCACACACAACAAATAAAACGTCAAATGAGAACTCCAATTGTTAAGGGACTAATAGAATTTTCAACTTTAGCTTTTTGAGAGGTATATTATATTGTCTTTTAATGTATGATAATACATCCTTTTGTCTCAATATTTTCTTCCAATAATTGATGTTTGACATCTCACTAAATATTCCACAATTGAGATTTCAAATCAATTTATAAACCAAAAGTGAAACTTGCATGGTAAAAATATATAAAATTAATGTATTTCCTAAAAGGTATGGAATCTCTATATCTATTTATATTTATTATGTGTTTTATGAAACCAAATTATTTGAGAAAACATACACCAAAAAAATAAATCCATAAAACATGAGTTTGCATGGGAAAAAGTAGTTTAAATAGAGGGTTGACATCAAATGAATGGGAGGGGGTGACCACAAACTTAAGGGTGCTCCTTGTGGTTGAATGGGAGGGGGTGACCACAAACTTAAGGGTGCTCCTTGTGGTTTTAAAATTGGACTGGGGTGGTAGTGCATTCCTAGCCATGAAGGGATAAAGAGATGTCTATAAGTTTTTAGAGGTATGTATGTAAGCTCTAGGTGCTTTGATTCACTAGATTTCAATTAGTTCAAAACATACCAAAGGTGATTAAAGAATTAATGTTGGAATATTAGAGTTCGAAACTTGAAATATAGTTGAGTTTTATGATTTCTCATATAGAAACTTTAGTATAGAGGGAAATGCCACATTATCAAGTTTTACTTATTATATTTGTTACCATGTTCACAATTAGGTCTCATAAGTAACAATATTGGTCAGTTGTAGGTGTTATGTATTGGTATTGCCTCATGAGCTCAAAATATCACCTTCCATCATCCACTGGACTATGATGGCAAGACACAAACTTTAGATAGGTATATTTCACAAGAATGGATTTACAGGTTTATTTTAAGTCTTAAATATTCTTCCATCACTTCACTCTCCATTTTCTTCTTGATTTCCATATTATCTTCATGATCAATAAATTTTATTACCCTCTTTCATTTTTCTAGAAACAATTCTATTGACTATTCAACTTTCCATGTCTAGTATATGTTGTTATTGTGGTATCCATGAAGGCTAACTTATTCAATATAATTGTCAAACTCTTTCCTTGCACCCACTAAATCATCACATTTAGCATACATATCTACACTGTATTGTTCATGCTTTCTAGGAGCTACTCTTTGTTGGTTGTCAAATATGTTTGTAGTATACAATTTTGTATAACAAGGCATGGGGTTTTATTAGTTGGCATTTGATGGGATTATTTTAAGTTGTGGTAACTTGAGTTGTTGCTTTAACTCTTGGTCATTCAGACAAAAAATTGTCCAATAAGTTTAAAGGCTTTGGTGTACTTGATAAAATACGTGTTTTTTTAAATATTTATCACTCCAAGATAATGATACTAGGATGCCACTCTATGTAACTTGGTGTTATGTTTGTCATAACATATGTGAATTCATCTATAGATTTTCCAAACTACATTTTTAGTCAAATTCTAAATAATTATAAAAAATGTACACATGCATTTTATAAAATATTTTTAGCTAACATTATGGAAAATATTTAAAATATTTTAAACCAAGAGTTTAAAGATTCAAAGAATAGGATTTTAATTTTCTTCATCTAATTGAAATTTCTCTCCTTTAAAAGTAGTTATTGGTAACTTAGTTTTTCTACTTGATAAACCATAAATATTTGCAAAGCATCAATATAATTTTTATTTCATTTGTACATATAATTTACCTATCTTTCTTAATTATATCAATTATTAGCTATAGCTTATGAAGAGATAATTTCCTGACAAATTCACATATCCAAACTTACAATTGGGAATGCCTAACAACTAGAAGGTTGTAGGACTTAGTTTATGGACACGAAAAATGACGTAGTGAGAAGAACTTTCTCTTAAATTATCCTATTAGCTCTAATTTCTTAGGAGGAATACTACCCCTCAAATAAAATCCCAAAAATGGCATAGGGGAAATCCTAAGAATACTACTAGGAAATCCACCCATTTTCACCTTGGTGGCCTTTGCCTCTCACTTCAAGGTCTTAGAGAAAGGGGACCAAACATTAAGGGGGGGATCCATGTGTAGCTAAACTAAGCCACAATAACTTGGGAGAAATAAGATATGCAATGACTTGGCTTGACTCAAAATAACAAGCCACCATAGCTGTTGTAAGAGGGGTTGAAGGCTAAATGAATGAAATATTAGTTTGATATTTAATTCTTGCTTAATCAAGGGAAGGTTTCACTCTCAACAAATAACATTAATAAATATTAATTGATATTCAAGAAATAATTTCAATTATAAGATTCAACACATTGATGATATTCATAAACACTAATGGCTAAGGGATTTCCATTTGTATGAAGTCCTCAGGTATATGTTCTACTTAAACAATGATCAATAAATTGACAAAGTGTGAGCAACCAATCCAAATGGTTAACCATAAGCAACTAAGCCATATTTTGTGTGTGCCATATAATTTGTTAAAGTGACCAACTTATTGAAATAGCCTCGTCATAATGTGAGGATGTAAAATGATCAAATAGCATTAATGTGACTATAAGGATCAAAGGTACATGCAATCACCACCCACAAAAAAATGCAACTAATCAGTGCACATGTATTAGGGTTTGCGTCACCAACTTACAATTGGCTTGCACTAAATGGCATAAACCATATTGACCACATGGACTGAGTGTAACTATAAATACTTGGGCGATAAAAAACTTAATTATATTTTTAAAAAATATTACGGGGGTATTCAGTTGTAAGTTTTCTATATTATCTACTAGAGTGCTCATCTTTTAGAATAGTCAACATTTCAAATCCTTAAATGGATTCAGCTTCAGGACCAAGTGTTGAGTAAGAAAAAAGGAAGATATCCATTATTAATGCACAAGGGACATGATGCAGAGAAAGATAGAGAGAAGAAGAGGGAGAGGTTAGCTATGAGAAAAACCTAAAAAAAAATAAAAAAAATTCCCGTAAAATAATGAATATCACTCTTTAACTATTATTAATATTATAATATAACATTTTGAAAAATATTAATATTATAATATACCCATTATAATGTAGTATAAATATAAATATTAATAATATAGCTAATAATATAATAATTATTAATGTTATAATTATAATAATGGATACCATAACATTATTATAAAAATTACTACCTATATTTAGATATTAATACTACACTACTTAAATGTACGATATGAATATGAATATTAATATTATAGCTTTATCATATTGTTATAAGTTATATTAACTAGGTATATATCCATTCTAACTCTAGATCTACTAAGATCCTTGTGGGATCAAATCTCTCAAGACCCAAACCTCTTTTTAAGTCCAAGGATATTTTATTCCTTGAAGTGTTTGGTAGATGAGGATGTTGTCCTTAATAATATTATTTGTATTTATATAAATTTCACACATACACACATATATTATATGTTAGATTAACTAGGATATATCCATTCTAACTCTGGATCTACTAAGCACCTAGTGGGATCAAATCTCTCAAGATCCAATCCTCTTTTTAAGTCCATAGATATTTTATTCCTTGAAGTGTTTGGTAGATGAGGATATCATCCTTAATAATATTATTTGTATTTATATAAATTTCACACAACACACACACATACACATTCGATTAAAACATTGATCATAAATATAGTTACATATATATGGGACATTTTTCTTTGATATATTTTATAATTTAATTTTTAAATGTGATATGAATGGATAATATATATATATATATATATATATATATATATATAATATATATATATATATTATATATATATATATATATATATATAGATCCAAAAAAAGTTTCTTGAAATATATTTGTATATGTTTATTAATTAAATTTAAATATGAAGTTATGGAATATAATTCTGATGATATGGATTATTATTTAATTATATGATCATCTATATATATATATAATATATATATATAATATATATATATATATAAATATATATTTATATATATATATAAAATATAATATATATATATATCTTAAAAAGAAAAAAATTACATTTGATATTTCATAGGAAATCAAAAAGTACAATCCCTTGGCTGGATAGCAACACACTTGATAACTTAAAAATTGGGTTAAGAACAAAATCCCAATTATATTTTAGACCTTAAACATATCTTGAAACTTAACTAGGTCCTAGTTGAACATAATCAAACATATTTAAGGACAAAAGAAGCGACACATTACCATTAGACACCTTTTAGATGGAAACTAACATAACATCTAATAGAAGAGCTTCCTTGGATAACATATCTACCAAGGCATTATTTTCCCAAATGTATGAAGAAAATGCACATCAGCATATTGCTTCTGTAGTTGGTGGATTTTCCTTTGCCACGGTTCTAAATGAAGGACCCTAAATTCAACTCTTCCATTAAACTAGTCCATAAGGACTTTTGAATTCCCATACAATATGAATATCTTTACTTTCTTCCAAAGGGAAATTATCATGGAACACCACATAACAAGTTCAACTGTAAAATTTATGCCTCAGTCAAAACCTAGCTTTCATTTAATCGTTAGATTTTGGGAGAAGAAAATGACCACACTCATATCACAAACATCCATCTGACTAACTCCATCAAAGAATCTATGTACTATATTAGTCGACAACTCCACATCTCTAATTAGCCTAATATTCTTCCCTTTTAGTAGTTTCTCTTGCTCAAGATAAGATGATCTTGCATTGTGTGCAATAAATTCAGAGCACACCACAAAGCGTTCAAATAAACAACAGTTTTTCCCTATCCAAAGTCCCCACAATAGAAATATTAGAAGGAATTTAAGGGAAGAGGAAATAAGCTTTTGATTTCAATTCCAGAGACACTCTTCAACTGAGATTTCATTCTACCAACGTTAAAACAAGAGAAAACCACCTTGCAAACAAAAATTTCAAAAGGAAAATGAATAAATAAATGAGTTATGGACTCCTCATTCATTTGACATAGAACAAAAAATCCAAGAACTAACCATCCTTTCTTAACAAGAATATCCAAGTCATTGTTTTTCCTTCAAACAAAAGCCAAAGGAACAACCTCATTTAAGGGGGACTTTTCCCTTCCATACTAATCCTTCCCACCATTTTCAAGAAGCAAGAGGGTTGTCTTCAACCAACACATCATATCTACATCTAGTTATTATAATTCCACTTTGTTTATTTTTAGATCACTTGTTAATGTCTTCCTCCTCCTTGTTAATTACAATACTAGCTTTATCCAAATTCAATATAAAAGAGCTCCATTCATTTGCATAAACATGATAAATTCCTAAATCTTGAGTTGAAACCCACTTTAACTATTTTCAGCTCCATCTACCCACCTAACAACATCTGCGATAGAAATATAACCCAAATGATTTAAAAACTCCATTAACCTATTAGAGAATTTATGGAGACCACTGCATCCTATACGCGGGTCATGATCAAGATGAATTTTAGCCCTATTCCCAATCTTCTAGAAGACATTTCTCCAAAATATTGTAGACCACTTACCAAATTCCTCCAAATCATAGAACTCCCCTAGTCATTTATGGCTCTTACCTAAGCTAGTCTATAACTGAAATGGATTTCAAATATTTCACCCTCGTTACCTGACTCCATAGATTATTGTGAAAAAGCATATGCCAGTAACTCTTAGACGTAAGAGCTAGTCCAAATTTATCCATATTATGTAAGCCCCAAACCCCTAGAGACTTCATAAGCTCTAGTTTATTCCAAGACACTAGAGCCATTCCTCTCTAGTGCTTCTTGCCATCCCAAAGAAAATGAATACAAACATTTTGATAACACCTAAAATACTTTTAGGAATTTTTTCTAAAGTCAACTAGAATACCGAGGTTCCTTCCAAGACTTACTTTATTATGATCAAACGAACTCTTAACAAAAGCCATTAATTACACCAATGACGTGTGCGTTTTTCTAACTTTTTCTATATTTTAGATATTTTTTTTATTTTTTATAACATTTATTAATTAAAATATTATGTTTTTATGTGTTTATTAATAATATGTTCTCAAATATTTATGGTTATGAATATGATATATTGTTATTTAAATTTATCTAATGTGATATGCACATTAAAAAATGTTTGTAATTTTATTAATAAAAATAAATTTAAAAATACAATAAATTGAACTGAATAGATTTTCCTATTAATTTTTACCTTTTATTACTTTTTTAATTGAACTAATATTATGTTTTATTGTTATTATTATTTGACTTCATTTATGAACACTATTATATCTCTCCTATATTGATTCGACATTTAGATGTTTACACTTATTTACAATCACTACAATATCTTTCCCATATTGAATTGTAGAGTGCATCTCCATATAGTTATAAAATTATAGTACTAATATTTAAATATTGCAATGCTATAAGTATATATTTTTTTCTTAGGGGAAAACCTATCATAACTTAGTTGTCAAACTAACAGTGAGAACAACCATCACTAGCTACTATCGATGAATGTTCACAGACTCATCATTGTTATTCAATGAAAACCATGCCACCTTCAATTACCCGTTGGTGGGTCGTAAGGGGGTAGACTTTCACTCTGGCCATATGCCTATGGATCTTGGGATGTTAACATATTTCCTTACATATGAGGAAGACCAGATTTTTTCCAAGCAAAAGTAATTTTAGGGCATACTCCAGGCCAAAAGACTATTTATATTCATTGTAAATATCAATCTTAATACCATTATATTATTAATATAAATATAAACAGCAATATTAATATCGTAACTAGGGACGATTGAGAGGCTTTGCAACTTGATCTATGGTTAGGATTTTGACGTTGGGCACCACGGTGGGACACGCAGGGGGGAGCGTTGCTCCCTCCTAGAATCAAGTAGTTACAGATAGAAGCAAGGACGCAAGAAAGCAGCGTTTCAAGAAACCTCTAGAGAAGGCAACAGAGGCAAGTAATACAGATATACTGGGAGGAAACCGACCTCATGAATAGGAAGGGGATCAGCAAGAAGCTAGTAAGGAAAAGGAGAAAGGGGCTAGCAGTAAAAAACCTACTTCCATAAGGACAACTGGGGTCTACAAACCTAAGTCAAACATCATTCCTCGGGTCATCTTAAGTGACCCAGTGCTACAAGCGCATAGGGATCATATGACGAAATATGCAGTCATATGCAAATTCATGGGGATATGGCTGATGGAGAGGGCGTTGCATGTATGGATAAGGAGCCACCGGAAGCCAAAGTGGGAAATACACCTTCATCTGGGATCTAAGGGCTTATTCACAGTAGTATTCACAAGCCTAGAGGATAAAGACAGAGTGTTCGAAGGAGGACCATATTTCTATGCTTCTGCAGGCCTCTACATGCAGCCATGGATGATGAAATTTGTCTTGGAACGCGAGACATTTACATCGGTACCGGTATGGATCAGAATATACTCCCTTCCTCTGGATTATTGGCTATCAGAATCTCTGAAAACAATAGGCAACAAACTAAGGCATTTTCTAAAGATCTCAAATGCGACTTTGAAAGGAAAATACACCTCCTTCGCTTGGATATGTGTGGAAATGGACTTATCTAGAGCACTTCCGGATGCGATAATTTTAGAAGTATATGATGAAGAATGGGTGCAAGCGGTGGACTATGAACACATCTCATTTAGGTGCCACAAATGCCATGAGCATGGGCATCTATATAGAGACTGCCCAACAAACAACATGGAGAGAAATGTGAAAACCACTGTGGATAAAAATCCTGAGGATTTTACCAAGTTTGGGGGCAAAGGGAAAGGTGGAAAGAGGCCGCAAAAGAAGATCAATGAGGAAAGAAAACCGAGCCACAATAGCTTTAAGATCCTAGAAGAAGAAGAAGGAAACAGAGAAACAAACCAAGAAATGGAGAACATTATCACTGAGAAGGAAAGGGATGACAACATGAAATATATCATAAAAAATAGCCAGAAAAAGAATGATATACCAAGAATTATGGAGATAAATAGGTACCATGAGATGACTCCAAGTGAGGCAAGAATGGAGGACCATGAATTACAGGAGATTCTAGATAGGGAAAATCTAGATCTAGAGAAATTTCTGGAACAAGGGACAACAAAAGGAGTAGACTCCCTGCCAAAAGAGGAATATGTTAGGGTTCAACAACTGTCCCTATGGATATCACAATCGAAGGGAATTTGAGTCAAAAGAAATCATGTAAGCTAGGAGCATAGAGCGGTCAAAATGATGGAGGAGACACAGGCACAATCTCCAAAGAACCCAGGAAGGAAAAGAGGAAGAAAAAGATAGAAGGAGTTGCTGAAC
Organism: Pinus taeda; assembly: GCA_000404065.3. Taxonomy (NCBI): domain Eukaryota; kingdom Viridiplantae; phylum Streptophyta; class Pinopsida; order Pinales; family Pinaceae; genus Pinus; species Pinus taeda. The sequence continues at coordinate 212,594 of APFE030171659.1, forward strand.
GAATGTGGGAAACTATTGATTAACTCAGGTAAGATGAAAGATCTACCAGTTACTCCTTTACAAACCTTTATTAATGAAGCTCACAACCTAGAACATTAGAGGCATAGGAAATAGAAGGAAACAAAGAAATCTCAATAATAGAATAAAAGAAGAAAAACCAGATATGGTTTTTATTTAGGAAACTAAATGTTCGATGGATAAGATTAGAGAAATTCATAATAAATGGCTAATCAAGTATGAGTATCTAGAGGTTAAAGAAAAAAATTCAGTGGGGGGGATTCTCATGTTGTGGGATCCCCAGAAATTTAGAATCCTGGATGCTGAGGCATCTAGGAACTATCTTTCTTTGGTATGTCAACCTTTAGGTGATAAGGAGATATACATGGTCACAAATTTCTATGGACCTCAAAAGCAAGAAGACAAACTCAAGCTTCACACCTCCCTTAAGGAACTAAGAGTAAGACACCCTAATATGCCCTAGATCATTGTAGGAGATTTCAATATGATAAGACCTCTTACATAGAAAAAGGCAGTATCAGACAACTAGGTAGAGACTCCATGGCCTTCCAGAACTTCATAATGAACATGGGGTTAGTGGATACTAAAGCAATAAATGGGACCTTCACCAGGAACAAAAAGAGGGGTGGGGCTTCACAAGTTACCTCTAAACTAGATATATTTATTATCTCAGAGGACCTCTTTCTCTCAGGCCCTGTCATGACAACTTCTATTCTTCCCTTTGGAGGTTCGGATTGTTGGCCTGTACAGTTGGAAGCCACTTTTATGGGTACACCAATAAACAAACCTTTCATGTTTGAGAATGCCTGGCTCTCTCACCCTGAATTCATCAGTAAAATTGAAAAATGGTGGAGAGAGGATCTAAACATTCAAGGCACTAAAATGTTCCTGCTCCAACAGAAACATAAACATATCAAATCCAAGCTTAAAGATTGGAACAAAAAGGACTATGGGAATATATTCAAAGCCAAAAGAGAAGCTGAGAAGGAACTCCAGGAGATCAATCAGATCAGCATCACAGATGTGAGGAGCGGAAAAAGCTAGCTGATTCTTTGTAGGAAGAATGGGAAGATCGGTGCTTGCAAGAGGAGATTTTCTGGAGACAAAAATCAAGGATACAATGGATTAGAGAGGGAGAAAGAAACATGAAGTTCTTTCATAAATCCAACATGGATCACAGGGCACACAATAGAATCACAAAGCTCAAACATTCTCAAGGGAGAGAAATCGTCTCTCACAAAGACATGGAATCTCTCCTTGTACAACATTTCCTTAGTATTGTAGAGGAGCCTCTGGAGGATAGATCTTGGTTCATCAACCATTTCACTCAGTATATCCCTCAGCTGGTTACCAGAGAGGACAACCATAATCTTAACAGGCCAATGTCGAAAGAGGAGGTTAGTGAAGTGATCAATGAACTGCAAAATGGAAAAGCTCCAGGCCCAGATGGGTTCAATGTATACTTCTTCAAAGCATGTTGGAAAATAGTCAAACAGGATATCCGTGAGGTGGTGGAAGACTCAAGAAGATCCAAAAAGGTTTTGAAGGCTTTTAATGCTTCCTTCATAGCTTTGATCCCAAAATAGGAAAAAGCCATGACTCCGGATGGTTTCAGACCCATAGCTTTATGTAATGTGGTGTATAAAATTATTTCCAATGTGATCGCCAATAGACTCAAGCCCCTTTTACAAGCTCTCATCTTAGAGGAGAAAATGGGCTGCGGAAGGAAGAAAAATCCTCAATAACATCATCCAAGCTCACGAGGTGGTACACTCTCTCAAAACAAACAAACAGACTGGTATGATCATTCAACTGGACCTAGCGAAAGCTTACGACAAGCTAAGTTGGTCTTATATAAGGGCAGTTCTAAAAGCCTATGGCTTCGACCAAAACTGGATAAGATGGGTTATGGCACTAGTAAGCATGACTAGTTTCTCCATCTTGCTTAATGGTGCTCCTTCAATACTCTTCACACCCTATAGAGGTCTCAGACAAGGGGATCTGCTCTCACCCTTTGGCTCCAAAGCGATTAAAATGGAAAATGCTGAAGGAAGAATCCAGGGTATCAAAAGCACCTTGGATGGAGTGGCAAACACTCATCAACAATTTGTGGATGACACAATGTTGCAGGGCATACCCACAGTCATGGAAGCCGGAATGATCAAACATATTTTGAATGACTTTACTACGGCAGCTGGCACAGAGGTAAGCCTCAACAGATCAAAACTTTTTTTCTTTAACACTGACATTGCTATTCAAAGAAACATCACCAGAATTCTTGGATTTCAAAGGGACTAGCTACCTTCCAAGTATCTGGGCATACCTCTCACAAATAAGCCTCTCAACAAGGAAGTGTGGGAGCCAATAATAAATATATTTTAGGACAAGATTAGAAAATGGACATGCAGGTCTTTAAATTTGGCAGGGCACCTTGTGCTCACACAGGCTATCCTGCAGGCCATTCCCATGTTCATGTTCTCAACTCTTCTTGCTCCTAAAGGAATTAAGTAACAGATCAAGAGCATACAAAGGGACTATTTATGGGGCAGAGGAGAAGAGAAAAAGAAATGGGCTTTAGTAGCATGGGACAATATCTGCAAACCCAAGATCCATGGTGGCTTGGGGCTCATGATCCTGAAACCATTAGCAGAGTGTCAGGAGCTAAACGCTGGTGGAGGTGGATCAAGGAATCGACAACTCCCTGGGCTAAGCTTTGGAAACAAAAATATGCCAAGAATTGGCAAGAGAAGGATCATATTAGAATGTCAGGGCATATTAAGGGCTCCCACATTTGGAGCCTTACCTAGGAAAATAAAAGTGTTGTTCAACAACATAGTTTTTGGGAGATTTGAGCTGGGAACCTAGCACGATTTTGGGAGGACAACTAGCAATAGGAACCCAACTTATATAAGGATGAATTAGCAACTCTCAAGAATGAAACAGACAACAAAGGTCTACTTATGGTAAAAGACTTCTGGGACTAGGTAAGGAACAATGGAAAATGGAGAATTTGGAAGGATCTTGGCCACAGTGAAGAGAGCCCTCTGAAGGCCCAAGTAGACTCTCTTACCCAAGATCTAGAGCATAGGAGGATTCTGGTATCCTCCTTGCCTGACCAACTAAGATGGAGAAAGAACACCGAAGGAAACTTTAACCTCAAAGAAGCTAAATAGGTAGTAACATGATTTAACTACCTAAACCCTGATCAAGTTTGGAAGAATCTTTGGCAGAGCCCCCACTGGATGAAAATAAAGTTATTTATTTGGCTACTTCATCAAAGGAAAATTTTAACTTGGGAGAATCTCCTGAAAAAAGGCTTCACTGGACCATCCAAATGTTACCTTTGTGGCTCACAAGAGGAGACAATGGATCATCTTCTCAACCTCTGCCCTTTCACCTCCATCGTGTGGGAATGGGTGGCCTCAATATTTAGGCACTATGGTAGGGATATACTCAGCATCTCCAACACTTTGAAGAATTGGAGGAAAAACTTTGCAGGGAATGAAATCATTAATAAAGCTTGGACTTTGGTTCCAGGCTTTATCATCTGGGATGTTTGGAAAGAATGCAATAGTCAGATCTTCGGGAACAAAGGAAGCAAGCCCCAACACATAATTGACCAAATTTTAAGGAAGCTCAAGGACACAGTCAGAAGCTTGTTGAGGACACTTCCTAAGGACCCTCCTCTGCCCCAGGATGTGTGTATTCTACTACATTTGGGTCTCCAGTCTATAGGCCCATAGGGCATAATCAAGGGTGTGAGCCAAACAAATGTAGATATAAATATTTGGAAGCCTCCTCCACATGGTTTCTTAAAGGTCAATATAGACAGAGCATCTAAGGGCAACCCAGGGTTAGCTGCTTTTGGGGGTGTTATAAGAGATGAACAGGGTCAAATAAAGGAGATATTTCATGGCCACTTGGGGAAGGCCACTAATAACATGGCGGAACTCATGGCCTTAGAGAAATGCTTGGAAATATTGGTGGATTCAAATTCACACATTGTCATCATTGAAGCAGATTCAGAATTAATTATTAGAGCGGCCAAGAAAATATGCAATGGTACATCACCGGATAAAGTGTCGAAACACTGGAGGCTATTGTAGGTCTTTCAACGTGTCTACTCCCACCTGTAAACCTTAAAAACTATAAGCTTTGTCCATGTGAAAAGAAAATCTAACATGTTAGCTGATTGTTTGCTGAATGAAGGAGTGATTAATAAGGAAAGGGACACTTGGCATGTTTGGGAGTTGTTACCCCCAAGAAAATTGTTAGAGGATTGTCTCTGTCAGGCTGCCAAAGATAGGGATTGATGGATTGATAGGATGGATCAAAGAGGCTCATGAGATAGGTGGGAGGATAGGGAAGCCTAAACTATTTTCCCGTTGCTTGGTAGCAGTCTGAAGATTGTATTGGCATTATTATTCCATTGGATTTGAGTGGATGGTTGAGATCAGCGGAGGAAGACCAAGGATGTAGTCACATAAGGACTGATTCTGGAAAGTGTGTGTTTCAGTGTTGACTTGTGCGCCTATGTGTGACTGTATAGATAGCCTGTGTGCGTATTTCATATAAAGCATTTGAATGTTCTAGTGTTACAAGTTTGATCGACCATTGATCAGTGTAAGGATCGATGGTGATACATTGATTAAAGAAAAATTGTTATATATGTGTGTGTCTGCGTGATAAATGGAGTATGGCAGAGAAACTAGGGTTTACGCGTAAATCCATCGATAAGTAGAAGATCAATGACGTAGGGAGAAAGGAACGAGAACCATCCGATGGGATAAATTGACGTTCATCGCATGGCAGAAGAGTGTGTAAGTTAATTCGCAAGGGAAGTGGTTTCTTGAACCATAAGTGGTATTTTAGGCAAGGTCTAAGTGGTAACTGGTATTTCGCAGAAGGCCTCTGATTCCACTCTTCAAGCGACACGTAGCAGCGAGGAGGAGAGAGGAAACTACTCTTCGGGTGGTTAATCCTCGTGCTACTTGTCCACCCAAAATCATCATGGACCGTTTGATCCATGAAGTGTAGATCAACGATGGAGGCTCAGTCGTGCAATTTTTTTAATCGGTGATCGGAGGAAGGAGGAGGATATGGAATTGTGATTTGCCGATCAGAGATCGGTGATCGAAGAGTGCAGTGGGAATGCGATGGACCAAAAGTGCGGACCCGCCGATTTTTATGGTTGCGGATGTAATATATTTGAAGTCTGACCTTAACGGTTGCGGGTCAAATTTTTGTGTATTTCCTGTGTAATCCATTTATTCTTATAGAGTGAATGGTTTCGAGCTTTAAAGGATTAAAGCCAATAATGCTTCTGATAGATTTTGTGGACCATAACGCACAGGCCTTAGGATCATTTTTTGGTAAACGAAAGGGATTTTGGTTTACCTTGTAACATATGTAATGTACTAGTTCGGTTAATAGAAGGCTCCATTCTTACTTGACCAAAAAAAAAACGATATTAATATCATAATATTAATTACATAGATATAAGCATTTGTATTAATATTATGATAGTAAGAAAATACATATAAATATTAATATAAAAATTAGTAGTAAATTACTCTTAATAAAAATATCAAAACTAATATTATAGTAATAATATTGTATTATTAATGTGATTCGAGTGAGCCTAATGGTTAAGAGTATGTCTTTACTTCTAAGAGGTCATAGGTTCAAGGCTAGAGGGGGGTAGAGTATGTATGCTTTCATAGACTTTAGCAGTCAAATCGTTGCGCGGAGGTAGGTCCCTTGTTACATAAACAAGTGGGTCTCATATGCCAATTCAATGTTTGACTTGACCATGATCTTGAAATTCAATTATTATTAGTATTATACAAATAGATATAAATATCAATATTAATACTAAAACTATAAATAAAAATATTAATATTGAAAAAACATAATTATAACTAAAGTTAGATATAAATATTAATAAGAATAATATAGAAATTATATAATATTGTTATAAATATTATAATAATAATAATGTATTTTAAATAATACTACTCATTATATGTTACAAATAACAATAATAACAAAACTATAGTATTAATATTAAATTATTATATTGTTATAAATTATAATAGTAATGATAAATTTGTAATTCACAATATTAATATCACATAAATATAGATGTTAAGATTATTTTATTATTATTTTTTAAAGATATAAAACGGATGGATTGCTCAATTGATAACTACTATGTTATAAAGTATTATTATTATTATTATATATCAAAATTATAAATAAAAATATTAATATATAAAAAAATATTAATATAACTAATAAAATTTAATATTAATGTTAGATATAAATACTAATAAGAAAATTATAACGTTTGGTTTTTTTATCGTGACCTAGAGCGTTGCCATGAAGCCCTAGCTTGTGCTTCGGCGCCTTTGCGCCCTTGATCCCTCTACTCTGCGACCTGTGGCTTTGGGCCCTCTGCCCTCTTGAGTTGTTCCTACGTTCCCCTCTTGAATTCCCACATCTTTGTGTGCTCGTCTGCTGCTAGGCAGGGCTAGTAAGCTGGGCTCGCCCCAGGCAGGCCCTCTCCCCCCCCCCTCCACCTTCTTCTACCGAAGCCTTCTGTCGGCTCTTGGCCAGTTTGCCGCAGAAGAAAAAGAGTGAAGCAACCAAGTTTGTCAAGAGGCTTGAAGACATTCCTGAAATTTCCCCGCCACCAGAGACTCTGATTCAAGTCGCCCTCTCCTTGGCTGAGCGGACTCTTGTTGGCCACTTCACCAGTCTATGGCCTTCTCCTAAGACCATTGGGACCTAGGTCAACAAGAACTTGGCTCCTTTGATCAAGAGCAACGTCACCTCTTACTTCTTAGGACGAGGGTTCTTCCTCTTCGAATTCACCTCAAAGGACGACAAGGACTTGATATTTCATAATGGCCCCTATTTCATGGGCCCCCAGGGCCTGTATCTCAACAGATGGACACTAGATTTCGACCCTGGAGTTGATGTTCCCAGGGTTGTCCCTGTGTGGGTCAGACTCCCTAACCTTCCAGTGCATTGTTGGAATTGGGACTCGTTGAAGCACATCGGAAACGCCCTTGGGAAATTCATAGATCGAGCAAACAACAAAGATCAATATGACTATGCTCGTATCTACGTAGAAGTAGATCTAGAGGTGGGTCTCCCGAAAGCCATCAAAATCAAAGTAGGAAACTGGACTCATTTGCAGAAGCGAGATTATGAGCAGTTGCCTTTCAAATCCCGAAAGTGCCATGTCTATGGTCACTTCACCAGAGGATGCCCAACCAATGTGGAACCAGACAAGGTTAAAGAAGAAGGTTGGAACTAGGTCAAGTGCACCAGGAAAACCCAAAAGTAGGTTGGTCCAAATGGAAGAGGTCCCCTCCAGGCCCCTCCTCAACAACCCCCTTCCAGAATGGATCAAGAAAATAAATTGGCCCCTCTAAGCTTGCAAATAGAGGACCATCAGGATCTAGACAACCAAAAATCAACCCCACCCTCTAAAGGTACCCCCTCTTCTCCCAAGGGGGCAAGCCTTACTGAGAGTTCCAAAGGAAATATTGTCGAAGTAGAGGAAGATAAGCATGAATCAAATGGCTTGGAGGAAGAAGGGGAAATAGGAGAATCCAAAGCTTCGATAAGGAGATCCACAAAAGGCCGCAAAACAGATTGGGAAAAAAGAGAGCAAGAAACTTTCAAAGATAAGCTCCAAGGCAGCCAGCCCCCTTGAGAATCCATTAGCATAAAAAACAAAGATGGCGAGAAACCAAACCCAAGGTTCCAAGGGAGCCAACCAGAAATACAAATGATGAAGATAGTCTCTTGGAACTGTAGAGGTATGGGGAGCATAATCAAAGAAGAAGCCATCAGAAGTTTAATAAGAACAGAAGCTCCTGACATACTCCTCATCCAGGAGACCAAGCTGGAAGACTCTGTCTTCCTTCAGGCTAGTAAGAAACTCTGGAACAAATGTGAGGTGAAAGAAATCTTTGCTCGTGGGGCTTCTGGTGGGTTGGGAACTCTTCGGAATGCTAGCAAATTCTCAGTCATTTCTGAGACCCTCAACACTCATTGGCTGCTATTAAAATTGTAGCATCTAGACTCAAAAGAGATTATTAGTCTCTTCAACATGTACATCCCTGTGAATGCTGGGGAAAAAGAGGCCTGCTGGGAATCCATAAGAAACTAAGCATTTCTCATTAATCTAGAGAAAACCATCAATGCAGGAGATCTAAACCTCACTCTCTTATCAACAGAAAAGAGAGGAGGCAGCATTGTTTGAGATCTGGCAAGGGAATGGGTAGAGGGCCTTATGCAGGACTGAGATCTGCTAGACATCAAGCCAATCTCTAGTAAGTATACTTGGTCTAATAAAAGAATTGGTCCTAGCTACATTATTGCCAGATTGGACAGATTCTTACTTCAAAGTTCTTTTCTTCTGCTTGGATTAGAGGCTAGAGTTCATATTCTCCCATGCAACACTTCTGATCATAAACCCATCAAGCTGGAACTGGTGTTTCAGCTTGACCTTGGACCAATTCCCTTCAGATTTAGCCCACTCTGGGCTAAGGAATCAAACTTCATGCAATTAGTTAAGGGCATCTAGATGTAGCTGGTCAAAGGCTCACCCTTTTTCGTCTAGGGGGAGAAGCTCAGAAGAGTGAAAAGGGCTTTGAAAATATGGGCCAAATCTCTGCCCAATCCAGCCAATGAAAGGAAAAAAGTCCAATGCACTCTGTAAAATCATTATCTCCAAGCTAAAACAATTGACATAACGAAAGAGATTCTAGACAAAGAAGCCCAGCTCCAAAAAAACTATCACAAGGCTTGTCTAGTTGAGGAAGAGTACTGGAGACTTAAGTCTTGCAGCCTTTGGTTCAAATCAGGTGACAGGAACTCTTCCTTCTTCCACAAACAATCTCAGGCAAGGAAATGTTCCAACTCCATTTCCAAAATCAAAGATGGCCACATCATTCACAAAGACAATGCAAGCATAAAAAAAGCTACATCCCTTCACTTAAAAAACCTGTATAGTGAAGATATAAATCTGGATCAAAACTATGATATGATGGATGTGGTCCCCTCCCTGATTACTGATGAAATAAACCACCTTCTTGAAGCTAAAGTCACCAAGAAAGAAGTCAAGGATGCCCTCTTTTCCATGGACCCAGACAAAGCCCCTTAGCCGGATGGCTTTTCAGCTAGATTTCTCCAATATTGTTGGTCAATTGTGGAAAAATATCTGTACAAAATGGTTATTAAGTCCTAATCTTGCTAGAAAATCGGAGGTAGCATGAACTCTGCTTTTCTTGTTCTCATCCCTAAAGAGAAAGGAGCCAACACCTTCGACAGGTTTCGCTCAATTTCGCTATGTAATATTGTCTACAAATTGATTACCAAAGTCGTCGCTAATGGACTCAAGCTCATCCTCCCCAAAGTCATTCTGGAAAGCCAAGGAGGATTCATTCAAGGTAGACAGATAGTGGACAATTTCATTCTAGTCCAAGAGGCAATTCACTCAAGCCTGAGTCACAATGAAAAAGGTATGGTTGTCAAACTTGACATAGCAAATGCTTTTGATAGAGTTAAGCATAATTTTTTGTTGAAAGTCTTACATAAGCTTGGATTTGGTGAGAAATTTATAAATTGGATTTGGACCTCCATTTCGGAGCCTTGGATTGCTCCATTAGTAAATGGCAGAGCTGCTAACTTCTTCAAAGCCACGAGTGGGCTCAGGTAGGGGTGCCCTCTCTCACCCCTTCTATTTGTTCTTCAAGCCTCTATCCTCAGTTTTTATTTAGACAAAAAAAATATGGATCAGGAAATTGTTGGGCTTTGTATAGCAAGAGGTGTTAAAAACATAAATCATGCCCTCTTTGCAAATGACACCTTGTTATTGGGAGTTGCCTCTGTGCTTATAGCCTCTAGATTTAAAGGAGTTCTAGATGAGTTTTGTTTGGTTTCAGTAAGCAGACTAAACAATGGCAAATGCCATATATATGGCTGGAACACCACTTCCAGCTTGCTCAATTCCATTTCTAGAACCTTTGGTTTCGCAGCCTTCTCAAATTGGACTTCCTTCAAGTACTTAGGACTACCTGTATTTCTTAAAAGAGCCTTCAGCAGAGATTGGCTCCCTCAATTGGAGAAATTCAAGAACAAGCTGCTTGCTTGGGGCTTTTCCTGGCTTAACATTGCTGATAAATCTATTCTCATAAAATCATTCCTTAACAACCTTCCCTTATTTCAATGTTTTTTCCTTCTCGCTCTCACTGGCATCCTCAAAAAAATGGAGGAGATCATTCGAAATTGTTTTTGGAATGGGGGCAAGAAAAATGAGAATAAGATTCCATTAGTCAACTGGGAATCTATCTCTAAACCGCTCTTGGAACGAGGCTTTAACTTCAAAAATCTTGGATATCATAATATTGCAATGGGAGCTAAGCTCATTTGGAGAATTATTGCTCCTAACCTTGGCTGGGCACAATTAGCTCTTTGGAAAAAATACTTCAAAGGCCAATGCTCTCATTGTCTATATCACCCTTTGCCACTCCCTAATTCACCCTTTCTGAAGCTTTGCAACAAAACATGTCCACTTATTAACGCTCGTGCCTACTGGATTCCCGGCAATGGAAAAAGGATCAACCTTTGGATAAACGTAACTATGAACAATGAGCTGCTGGGAGACTGTCGCTCTCTCCAAGCGATACGCAGATGGATAAGTGATGTTGGATTACGTTCCCTGTGGGACATTTCAGTCTGGCAGGACTCATGCTGGGCTGGTTGAAACCTTAAAACGCCCCCAGATTTGTCTATGGAACGAGAGGTCCTACTCTCCAAGCTTCACGGATAGGATCCAACGTGGATGCAAAGTAGGGATTCAAGAGGTTGGGGTGTGAAGGATGGTTGTTATTCCGTTGCTCAAGGGTACGCCAAGCTATGTGAGTACCCCCATGCGGCCACGAATCCAGCACCATGGAAAGGGATATGGCATTATCCGTCCTTACCAAAAATCGACTTCTTCAACTGGCTATTATGCCAATCCAAAATTTTGATAGAAGATAATCTGCAGAAGTGAGGTTTCCACAGCCCTTCAAGGTGTAGACTTTGCAAGGTAAACCAGGAAAGCGTTTCTCATCTAATGCTTGAATATTCCTTCACTTTGCAGATTTGGATCAAGCTGCTGGAACCTTTGAGTTCCAGCTTCACCTTGCCTTCCTTCATTCCCGACTTTTTTGATAAATGGTTGCAAAGGTATCATGGTCCTCCTCCAAGAAACAAAATTATTAGAGCTGCTTGGCCTTTTCTCCCTAAAATTATCTATTGGCAGGTTTGGCTTGAGCGAATCAGAAGGATTTTCAGAAACTGCGAACAGGACGCCAAGCTAGTGGTAGTTAAAATTAAATTCTAGTTAAAAGAGTGTCAGAGAGACCATAAAGATGACTTAAGTCTTAGCCAGCAAGATATAAATTGGGGTTTCTCTCTCGATCTTTAGTTCCAAAAAATTGCAAAGAGTATCTCCCTCCCAAAAGTATGGCAAATAAGGGCTACAACAGAAGAGTTCCAGGGATGGAATACAAACCGTCAGAGACACTTTCCATTTTTTGATGGGGCTGCAAAGGGCAATCCTCAATGAGTTGGAGCTGGAGGAGTCATTTTGAATCTAGCTGGATTTAGGATCCACAGTTTCGCAGGTTTGGGCATCGCTTCCAGCATTCAAGCTGAGGCTTTGGTGCTTTTCCAAGGGCTCAAGATTATGAAAGTGTTGAACATCAAGGAGGCTAATGTTATTGGGGACTCTCAGGTTATCATTAACACTATGGCGACTCATTCTAAGCCAATGGAACTAAGGCTAGCAAGGTTGATTCACATAATTACAGACCTTGGAGACTCTTTCCAGAATTTGAATTTCTATCACGTGTTGAGAGCCAATAATAAGGAGGCAGACACCGAAGCTAACAAAGCAGCTCTTCTTACGGCCGGAGCCCTGCTCAGAGGCAAATAGGAAATATGGGAACCAATTCCTTAATTTAGAAAGTTGTCATGTTTTATTGCCTACTGTTAAATCAGTTTGTTTGTATCCACAATCTTGGGAAAATCTCGGAAATTGACCGCATAGTAGCAACTTAAAAGAGATGTGAGCTAAACATAAATGTCACAATCTTGCAAGGTTGTACGACACTTCTGGAATTACACTCACCTTTTGTAATCCGCTCTTTGACATTAAGGCCAAGTTTCTAATATATCCACTACCCGTTTCTATAAAAAAAAAAGAATATTAAAAATAATATATGGTAAAATAACAATAAAAAACATAATATATTTTAAATAATATTAATAATATATTACAAATAACATTAATGAATAAAACTACTTCAATCTAGATGCGGGTTGATAGTTGGGACAACTTGGTCTTATTAATGATCTGTACCTATGAAAATAGTATCGTCGCCCCCCACATGCTCAAGGCAATGGGTGCAGCGACCTTTGGCATGAATGCATGTTGGGGTGGTGGGAAAGGTGGTGGGATAAGAGGTGAGGTGAGGATTAAAGGAAGGCAAGGTAGGCAAGCGAGCATTGTTGGAGTGTTTACTTGTGGTGGAAGGTGGTGTTGCAGAGGCTTGGGAGGGAGACGGAACTGACGCCTCAAAGCTCGATGACGAATGCCATTCGAACCTGAGTATGTTATTCAAACTCGCTCCTCCACTATAATTATGTTGTGGATGGGGTTTGGCTAGGGCGGGAGGAGGGTAAATAGGAAGAAGGCTTAGGGGGTCGAGAACTACTGGTGGCTATGGGGAAGGTAATTGTTGGCAATTTCCTCCATATTATTTTCCAGGTGGGTAATGCCTATGGTAGGTGGGGGGTGTTAGCACCTAAATCCACCTTAGGCTAAAAGAAGGCAAAATTCAGGGTAACCACAAACCACGCTCAGTCTGGTAGCTAGCCCTACCAGAACAGGAGAGGGCTCTCTCCGGGTCACACTCAATGAATAGATGAACGAAAAGGACTTAGATGAATTTCAAATGAACTATTTATCTTAGGCTAGTAAGTGGAAATGAAAATAAATAGTGATTTTTATGAATGATTGTGTTTCTGGGATGTTACGGGACCACTAGACCTCAATGAACAGAGAACTTAACATGAAGGCATAGATTATTTTGTGAGGCAAGGTAGGCTGAAAGCATAACAATTTAGTTTTAAAATATGGCGGAATGGAAAGATTGATTAAGAAGGTGAAAAGGGCATGGGCGACATGAATCCTTTTCAACAGAAGAATGAACACTGTACATGAAATTTTCCCACAGGTAGAGCAATAAAATTGAATTCTACCTGATCTTACTCGAAAAATCTCACCAGAAATGAATACGAAATGAAACTATGGAACATAGCAAAGAAATGGGGATATTGTTTAAGAAGGTGAAAAGGGCATGGACAACATGAATCCTTTTCAACAGAAGAATGAAACACTGCACACGAAATTTTCCCACAGGTAGAGCAATAGAGTTGAAGTCTACCTGATCTCACTCGAAAACTTTCACCAGAAATGAATATGAAATGAACCATGAAACGTAACAAGATACATATGAAACATAAGAGGAAAATTTTCTACACTCACAACCACATGAATCTCATGAATAAAAGCTGTTGCCTTTCATTAATTCTCTGTAAAAGTATACAATGCAGAAACAAAGTTTCTTTCCCATAGTCTCCCAGAAGTTACAAGCCAACCAACCAACTTGCTTTGCAAATGGTTTGCATACAATATATAGAATGTGCTTTGAAGAGATAGAACGACCAAGGGTCACCAAATGAAGGTGGAGAGCTAAACATCAGCTACAAGTGTATTGTCACAAACATGACAAATGGCTTGGGTAACCCTTTTCCTTCCTTTGCCACTTGTATAACTGACCATATGGAGTGAAGATATTTATAAAACTGCCACGCTCCTCCTCTTGTGCGTCGCGCTCATTTCCAGGTGACTTTTGGAGGCCTTCCTGATGTCCAAATTGAGTGCAGAATAGCTTGTTGGAAAGCCTGTCCTGTTTAATTTCCAACCCCACCAGAATTTTTGGTTTGGAGTTCATTTGCCTTGTCAAAAATCAAATCTCCCAAGACTTGTCAAACTGTGCTAGATGAGGCTGCCTCAAGGCAGAGTGCTGTTGTGGGCAACTTTTGAATGTCTTTCTCAACCCCAAATTGAGCTCCGAATAGCTCATTGGAAAGATCTTTGTGTCTAGTTTCCAATACAACTAGAATTTTCTATTTGGAGTCCATTTTCTCTATCAAAAATTAAATCTCCCAAGACTGGTCGAACTGTGACAAATGAGGCTATCTAAAGGCAGAGTGATGTTACAGTCAACCTTTGAATGCCTTCCTCAATTCCAAATTGAGCTCATGATATCTCATTGGAAAGATAATTGTCTCTAGTTATCATTTGGATAATCAAGCGAGTCATTTGGACAACCGAGCTAGGAGAAAACTGGATGTTTCCGAGGTAGCTCCAGAAGTGCATCAATTCTCCCCAGACAATTGCATTTTTGACATTTCTTCCAAAGCATGACACCTGTGTAAAAAGTGAAGGAGGTTTTTCTTCCCTCATCTGTTTTCAACAAAAAACTCTTTTAGGTTTTCGAAATTCATCTTCCATTGCTCAGAAACATTATTTGAGTGAAACATATCTCAATGTGTGGGACAAGGGATTTGTCAGAATGAAGCGGAATGAAGGGGATAGGGAGCTTCTAAATTCTTGAGGAAATTTTGGGAAGTGTGGAGGGATGAGGGGAAGTATGGAAAAGTGGAATCTCAGAAATTGAGTGAGGGGAAGGGGTCCAAAAAGGCAAAACACAGGCCCAACCATAGAAAATTGCTAGGTTGTGGCAAGAAACTAGGGTTTATGCGAAAATGAGGAATTTGGGGGATCTCAGTGATCGAAAGTGTTTGATAAGGTATATTATGGATAGGGGAAGGTGTATGAATGTCAGGATACAATTTTTCCGATGATTTGACCATCCAAGAGAAATTAGCTTCAAAACGCTACGAGAGGGAAATGAACCTTGCCATAGGTGCAACTGAAACATGAACAAGGTGTGAAATGACCCAATGGAGCTTGACATGATGATGATAACCCTTTGAATGATGGTAGACTCAACTGAATAGTGACATAGAATGTTATTTGGACAACTTTGACAAGGGTAAAATCA